>JAOVVB010002488.1:0-17302 GCA_028570985.1 Heterobranchus longifilis | reverse complement strand
CTTCTAGACTCTGAGGAGGTAAACACAGAAACACACCAGAGTTAGAGCTGGGAGGTCTGAGAAAGTGAATCTCTGAAGAGGGTTTGTGTGTTTTGTTTTTTTTTCGTACCTTGAAGTCCCAAATAGTCATTGCTCCATCGATGCCTGTGGTGCAGAACTTGCGACAATCCCTTTTGTCTCCTTCATAGATAGACACTTGGCTGAGGACCAGACATGTAGATACATATAGAGTTTTAAAGGGGCAAAAAATAAGTTAAAATATAGAAAATCATGATGATGGATTTCACGATAGTGCCATGTTTTTTGTGTTTTTTTGCCTTTATTAGATAGAGCTGAAGATAGACAAGAAGGAGGGGGGGGGGCGACATGTAGCAAAGGGCTGCAGGTCAGATTCGAACCGCTGCGCTAAGGACTCTGCCTCAGTACATGGGAACATTTTGGGGAAAAAGTGCTTATCAGAGGAGGTGGTGGAAGACAGAATGGTGGCAAAACTGCTGGCTATTATGGATAACACCTCCCACCCTCTTCACAGCATGACAGAGAAGCTAAAGAGCACCTTTAGCAGCAGACTGATCCAATCGCAGTGTGTAAGGGAGAGATACAGGAGATCATTCATGCCAGGTGCCATCAGACTGTATAACTCTGCCCTTTGCACACTGTCATATGTCCATATTGACTGAATATTTATTTAATTTATATCTTTTAATCTGTGTTTGTGTCATTGTCACTGCTGTTTTAATGTATCTGGCTGCTATGGCGTTTTAAGTTCCCTCCAGGGATTAATAAAGTCAACTAACGAACTAACCAACTATCTTTTTATCTATTAGCAGGGAAAAAGTGACTGGGCCCAACAAACATAACATAAAAAATATATTTTGATCAGTGAGCTTTAGTAGGTGGATTTTCTACCTTTGGACAGACCTAGGCTAGCCGTTTCCCCCTGCTTCCAGTCTTTGTGCTAAGCTAACCAGCTTCATATTTATCGTGCAGTCGTCTGACTCACCGGATGGACTGTGCATATAAGCCTGGCATTGGTCACCTATTTCAGACAGGATTCTTATCCCATTCCACTAGCTGCGTGTAACCGTTTTTAAAAACCTGTTGCTACGTAAAACAACAATAACAACAACAACCTCCGAGCTAGCAACCTACACTGTTTTATGTGGCATTTTCTTTTGCTGGGATTTTGCCATTTTAATGCCAGCGCTCGCCTCCCCACGTGCAAATGTTCCACTTTTGAAACTATTTTGCAAGGCCACAGTCGCGGCATCCGGGGCTTAGCGCCGCCCAAGACTATTATGATTGGTTTAAAGAAATTATGATTCAGCCAGACCTTTCTTCAGCACTGGCACAACGCTAAAGCGAAGTATGGAGATAGGTCTGGCTACACAAGACTAACAGTGCAGATATGAATGTGAAGTTGAGCTTCTCATCTAAACTGAGCTTATTTCCCAAATTCTCAAACGATTCCTTAAAAACAAATCTACATTATACAGTCCCTGAAATAACTACACAAACAAAACAAAAAGGTTAAGTGAAGAAAAATATGATGAAAAAACTTTTGATCAATGACATGTATGAAAGAAAATGGTTCCTTGCTTGGAAACAAGAGAAACTGAACAGATGTGATTATTATCAGTGAATTCAAATGGGCATATGGGTCGTATATTATGGTTGCACATAATAGTACAGCGATGTCAGTGGAAATGGTCATCAGCTCAAGTTACACACGGATGAAAGTGGGTTGAGAACTACTAAACCAACATCTAGGGATGAGACGGTGTACATGCTGGTGATAACTGTTAAAAAACAGGCAAATCTTAATTTAAGTACAGGCTGTATACTTTTCAAAAAGTGAAGTACTGTGGTATAGGCTGAGGGCTGACCCCATGTGTTTGTTGCAGAGCCTGTTTTTTTTAATTAAAGAAGACCTGGAATAATACAAATAATACAATTCATATATTGGATGCAGAGCTCCAATGAGCTTCCAATATTATCTATTTCAGCCAATACTTTTGTTACATAACGCAACATCTATTTTAGGGGTTAAAATACCACCAGTTGCCAGTTTATTGGGTGTACCAAGCTAAAAGTAACAGTCAATAGCAGTCCTGCAATAAATCCTACCATCGTGGAGGATACATTTAAAATTTTAGCAAAAAAGAATAGAGGTGTTGAAAAGCTGTATTAAATAGTTTGATTATGTCTGGTGGTTGTGAGGGTCTGAGCATTGAGAATAGAAATACTGGAGTCAAACTGACTATTTTTCAGGTATTTTTGATTATTGTATACTGGTGAAATAGACAGTATTATGATTGTAAGGTGTGGATGACACTGGAATGAAATATTTTTTATTTTTCGTTTTCTTTTCTGTAATGCTGTGGTTATGGTTTATGTTGTAATGTTGCATTGCCACTGTGTAAAGTCTGTTCTGTGCAATGCTGTAGCTAATGGGAATAAACTAAATTGTTCCGTTTTTTGCTGAAAATGTCTTAGAGAAGTGTCGATTCAACTTTATGGTCATTTTCAAATGCTGTGGTACTGTTGAATTGAAATTTAAAATGTTACACAGAGAGGTGTTTTTCTTTTTCTTTTTTTTAACCCATATTTAACCAGGTAAAATTTGTTTAGTTACAATGGAGACCTGGCCAAGACAGGTACAGACAACAACAATAACCACAACATAAGAAATACATTCATGTGTCGAAATATTAAAAAACGTACGCGCAGTGACCAATCGATTCATTCACCATTGTACTTATAAGAGCTTTAAAATCAGACAGAGAGAACAATTTTCGTAGTTTCAAGTGCTTTTGAGGGTTTTTCCAAGTGATGGGAGCAGAACACATGAAAGCATTCTTTCCCAGTTTAGTCCGTTCACTTGGAACAGACGACGGTATTCGATATGTTGTCGCCACTCACTGAGAAGAATATATTACAAACACCTCGCAGTGCAGTCTCTGCATGATGTCGACTCATTCCTTATTTTTGTCCTTATTACTGAAAATTGTAAGATTCAAAATCCCTTTTGTTTACACCTCCTGTATGTGCTCAAAATTGTAATTACACATTTCAATACAATACTCTGAAAACTGAAACTCCTCAAATCGTATCTTCAATAACTTTTACTGAATCAAATCCGAACATTTTTAATATCTGCGAGTACATAGGCCTAAAATGAAAACTGTTGCGAAATTGTCTTTAGATAAATTCTTCATTGATTCCAGTTATGCTGCATTCACATGGAGCCGGGCAGACGGCAAACCGGAGATCATTTTAGTGGATGAGAGCAGGCTGCTAATATTAGGTGATGCCGGCAGAGAATAATGGCAACGGTAACAGTAGAGCAGTTAAAATGTTTTAACTTTTTGCCTTCCTCCACGATGGTATCTAGAACCAGATGTTACATCGCTCTCTCACACAAGGAGAAAATATGGGCAATATATTACAAGAGATATTACAAGAAACTACATAACTTACTAGAATAATTACATTAAAAAATAGACACAAAATTATAATATATTTTATTCTATTCTTTGTAAACAATACGACATCACCATAGCAACACATCGTCATGCATGTTTAGTTTTAACGTCCTGCCATTCTGTCGGACGGTTTGTTGGTTTTTCCCGTGTGTTTTTACCGTTTGTCCGTCTGCCGGCACCGTCTCCCTGACTCCATGTGAATGCAGCATTAGTGTGACTTACGTGATGCTGTTCTGGTGCAGTGTGTCCAGGGCAGTGTTGCGGTCCTCGGTGGTGGCTCTTTTGTCCAGGTTCCTGAAGCGCTCCATGGCGGAGATGTTCCTCTGGATACTCTGCTTTGGGAGGTCGAGCTTTGACACAAATGTCAGCGTTCCACCATCGTCGCAACGGAACAGCATGGGGCAACAGTCGTGGCCCTGAAGACGCAGATGATTATTGATATTTAAAATGGCATTCCTAACTCAATGTATTTTTGTGCACAGAAATATGAAGCGTGTATGTTTTAATCTTACCGCAGCTACTAGACTGTTCTCTGAAACAAAAATGACACTGAGGAGAGGAAGGTACTCCGTCTTCAGCTGTGAAGGACTAAACACACACAAATTAATTATTATCTTGAGAATAAACTAGGTGTGGGGAAAAAAAAATCAACTCTAAAGTCAGGGTTCCCACATATTTTCATGGACAAAATTTAAAAACCTTTCCATGACTTTTCGAGGACCCATAATAAAATTGCCATGACCATTCACAACCTATAACACGAAAAGAACTGTATACATACTGTATTCCTAATTCCAAATGTTAATTGTCTGAGAATTAAACAGCAACCTAAATTAATTATGTTCATATCCACTTCAAATACTTCAAACTACAAGCACAGTCAATACAAGGTCTGCTCTTTAATAGCTTTACAAGCACTTATATTTTTGTTTTGTTTATTTCAAACATGTAAAACAAAAAAAGATAAAGACCGTCTGGCACTGGCTTTCAAACATGAGTGAAAACTGAACCAATTGTACCCATCAGTGTATTCTTAATGCATTTGATTATAAACTAATTTCTAGATAAAAGTCTGAAAAACAATGCTGCAACATAAGGCAGGGAGAAAATTGAGAAACGTATGTGATAGTAAACAAAACGTCATGCATCAGCGTATATTAGAGCTATGTTACATCAACAGCTACATAAAATTAATTTGTGGAAGGTTATCCATAGAAGTTAAAATTTTCACGACTTTGTATGAACTGTGATTAAACAGATTATTCCAGGTATTTATTTTGTTAATTCAAGGTATTTTGTGGAGTTTGACTTCTATTAGTGCTATGGAGCAGTTTTTCTATGAGTGGGTCCTTGTTTTGTTTATCTCATGCATGCGCATGTTGACGCACAGTCCTGTACGCTATTGCACCGATCAACAGGTGGCGGTAACACGCCAAAGAAAAGGCAGCAATGCGCCATCAAACACAGTGTAGAAAAAGACTGCAAGCTAGAAAACATTGATGTAAACAATGCAGGATTTAAAAATGTACTCTGCAAATGTTTTATGAGGAAGGAAATGCACTCAACACATTTGTTAAGCCTCAAGGATACACACAATGCGTTTTGGTGAGCAATACAGAGTGTAAAAATAACATTTGTTTGTTTGCTAGAAAACTCCACAGGGCATGTTTATTTTGGGAAAGCTGCTGGTTATCCCTCTATGGGTGGAAAAGAATATACCTGGCAGTCTTCGAGCTGTCCACCACAGTGACCGTGCTGTCATGGCTGACCCAGGCCAGGCGGTTACCAGAGGCCGAGAAAGAGACAGAGTGGACCCAACCCCCTCCACCTAACAGACACAAAGCGGATAAACAAGGCAGATATGGTTTAATTCAAAGGGTTACTGCAGAGGATTTTTATTATCACATACAAAGACACAGATACAGACCCGCTCCTCCAAATTCTGCTAGCACAGCCCCAAATGGCATCTTGCTGCCCCAGGGTGTGGGGCCTGGTTTCTCTTCCACCTCTTTAATGTAGGCTGAGAACACCCTGGAGGCCAGAGAGGGAGGGGTGGGGGAGAGAAGAAAAAAAAAAATACAGAACAGAAAGCAAAAGAGCGAGTGAGGACGTTGGCAGGTTTTCAATCATTTAATCATCTCTTGTCCTATAAGAAATGTTTCACCATTAACAACACCCACCTGCATTTGAAGTCACAGGATCCAGCAGCCAGCAGGATGTTGTTGGGATGCCAGTCCAGACTGAGGATGGTGGAGCGTACTGGCTTCTTGATGTGCTTGCTCACCCACCTGAAGCATTTATAAGAGCACAGACATCTTTAATATGGAATGTGAAAAAAAACTTCAGCACTTCTACATAATATTTATGTATGAATTCAATGATCAATAGGTGGTTTGCATATGACGCCACGTCACTGCGTTGCTATGGTGCAAACTGCAGATGGAGGGCAGACCTGTGATTTGCTAAATTAAAGCAACAGTGTCTATCAGTCAGAAACACTATCACAAACTCTCAAAATGCCTATGGTTTGCATTATTTGGTTGTTCAAATCA
The DNA here is from genome assembly GCA_028570985.1 of Heterobranchus longifilis. Classification (NCBI taxonomy): domain Eukaryota; kingdom Metazoa; phylum Chordata; class Actinopteri; order Siluriformes; family Clariidae; genus Heterobranchus; species Heterobranchus longifilis. The sequence continues at coordinate 11,265 of JAOVVB010002488.1, read as the reverse complement.
ATCAAACTGAGGAACAACTAACAGCTTTTATCGAGTATCAAAAGCTGTATTTCATAATGGGAAAAATGCAAGAAACTGACTGAAAAACGTAGGAAAAAGTGGATTGCAATCTTTCGTCTGCGGTCAGGAGGAGCAGAGTCGGATAAAGCTTGTGTGTGCAGTGGTTTCTATGTTTATCACATATATCCTAAATGTGTCAGCATTTCATCGTTTAAAAGCTGTGAGCACTGAAAACATGGTCACCTCTGACTCACTTACAAAAAAAAAAAAAAAAATTTAATTAATTTATTTAACAAACTCAAAAATGTTGCAAACATTGTCATAAAATAACTCCATAAAGAAACAAAACGAAAAAAACAATTAAAGCCATAAAAAAAAGGTTCCAAATAGTGGTCGAAAGACTTTATCTAAACCACGGCTTCAGCTGCCCCACATTTTACTGAAATCACACACACATTACTGCATCTTAAAAGCAGGTGGGATAAAACCACGTGATAGATTTAAAACAATAGCTACAAACACCACTAACACTTAAATCAGTGTTAACACAAAAGACAGGTGCAGGTAACCTAAATAAATAGCCTGCCATGCTGCAATGAGCTGAAATGACTTATCCGTCCTGTTTTGTGATTATCCGTGTCTTTAGCAGCGTTTCACCGGACCTTTGACAGTGGTTATCCAATAGTAACGTAAAGTAAACAACCCTTAACATTGGGAGGCGCTGTGGCATTGAATGTTTGTTGCTAATTGGAAGTAATGTTAGATAACTTTAGACAACTTTTCAAGCTAGCGCTATCTGTCTTGTAATCTACAGCCACAGGACAATAAAAGAAAAGCCACTCACCCAGGCGAAAAACAAACAAGCACCACAGTGTTCGCGGAGCCAACCGCTAACAAAAAGGTTATATGCCTCCATAATGTTGTATGCTTTCATCTGTTGCTTAGAGTAGAAGGATGTCTGGAGGACTGGTTGGAAATATCCACCGCCTCGATAGCAGGCAAGTCTTTCAGTTCTGTTGAAAAATCACTCCTCTTTAAAAAGTAAGGATTACGTCCGACAAATGTTGTGATTTTCTGTAAATATATTTGTCTTGAAATATCAACTAAACTAACACAGTACTGACTTTCCTCAATCTCATCCATTCTGATTTTCACTCCCTGCCCTCCAACTGAATTGTACGTGTCATCCGAATGACATCACTGCAAACCACCTACTAATCTGATAGACCAGTGTATGTTTCAAATGGGAGACAGCAACAATTTTTGAGTGTAGTTCAGCAAAACTGAACTGTTTGTTTTATTGTATGCTGGCAATTTAACACAGCACATCCATGTGACAAAATTAAAAATGAAGATGAAGAATCAGGAAGCCCAGGGGCACGTTCAATTGAAAGATGGTGTGCATCGTTTTGCTATGGTTTGGGTTGAACGACATGTTCCCTCGAAACAGTGTTAAACAGTGTGCACCAGGCTTTGAGGTACATTTTCTCTCGTTTGGTGTGTGTGTCAGAGGTGTTGCCCAATCAGCAGCGACATGTATAAAAACCCTGCTGTATTAATAGTCTCCATTACGTCAAAAGTACTTTCATTTCCCAGTCACATGAGGGGATTAGATTTTAATCAATGTATTAAATATATACTTCTGTATAAGAATGGCATTCTCAGCTGCCATAGTTGCAACGCTTGCATAACACAACATAGTGTTCAACGCACCGTCCATTTAAATAAACATTTTGTCGGGGCTGAACGCACCCCTGATTTGACAGACGGAGACTATTACACACGAAAAAACAAATCAGTGAGAAAGAGAACAAGCCTTGGACTGGATCTTTATCGGTCATTTGGAAATAGAGTACTTCGGTTTCAAACCAGGTGACAACAGATTCAGTGCCACATCTGCCTTAGGGTTGTTGCTGTGTCCAAAAGTAATAAATTGATACTTAATGTGACTGGATTTTTTTCCACAGAAGGACAAAATAAAATGTCAAAATAACACAATCTAACAGCTATACTGCACTTAAAAAAGTGACAACACACTATATGTTAAAGTGCAAAAATAACTGAGATTATTACTCCCAATCACAATCAGAAATATCAATTTGGCCATAAACTTGTGTCTAATGTTGTATTCAATTTCAACAGATACGTTTCAGCAGAAAGTCATGTTTGTACAAATATTCTTACCAGTCATTCTCAGACTCAAAGTAGCAGACAGAGATGAGTCGAGCACCACTTCCAACTGCAAACTTGTTCTCCAGCGGAGACCACTTGACGAAGGTGGCGGCTCGGTTGATCCTGAGGATGACCAGTGTGGGCTTCCATACCCCCTCCTTCTGGGACCACACATAGGCATTACGGTCTGCTCCACATGTCACTATACGGTCACTTTTGGGAGCCCAGTCAATACCTGCAACACAAAGAATCGATGTTATGTAATTACTGGCTGACTATTGCAAAAATCATTAAGTGAATTAATGTATGACGGCACACTCTAGAGCTGAGTTAGCTTTTTACACGTGTGTCAACTCGTGTTAATGACTGTTCCAGACACGCTTGTTTACTTGTTTGTTTGTTTGTGGGTAAGTCATAGGGACACAGATGTCTAATGCAGTCTGATTTAATTACCCGTTATGTGTCCATTGTGCTCCTTCAGCTCATGGGTCTTAACCCACTGGTTGCCACTCTTCTTGTAGATATGGACTTCATGGTTATTTGGACTGATGGCAATTTCTGCAGGAAAAAAAGAGGTTAAAACCAGCAGGTTAACAGGATGTGGGAGGCAGTAGTTCAGTCTGTGGGGACTTGGTTTGATAACCGGAGGGTCACGGTTCATGTCCACACACGGACCAAGTACTGAGTGTGGACTGGTAGGTGGAGAGGTTCTAGTTCACCTCCTGGGTACTGCCGATGTGCCATTGAGTAAGGCATTGAACTCCCAACTGTCCAGGGCGCCTGCCTATGGGCAGAACCCTCGCTCTCTCCATTAATGCATGCATACAGACCGTCCTGTTTGTGCATTGTGTGTATTTTGGGCCTGTGTGTATGTAAAGTATAAAAATTACAACAGAGTGGAAAAATAGGAAGATTGATAAAGTATGTTGTCTTCTTCTTCTTCTTCTAGTTTTACAGGATGGAAGTACAGATAAAAACAAGAAAGACCAGTTTCTGGTATCTGCCAAATACCAAGCTGGACTACACAACCTAAAAGTTCACAAATTATGAAAACAGAATTTCAGTAGCTGAAGTTGCACTCCTTTCCACATAAACATGATATTGTCATTTGTTTTTTAAATAACTGCAACGTGATTTCTTAACTGGTGTGTAACTTAGTGTATAAGTTGGTAGTGGTACACTCAAATAAAGGAGGAAATATTTAAGCCTTACGTGTCCTGTCGCGGTTCCACGCGTGGCAGGTGATGGGTTCCAACAGAAACTGATGAAGGGACATCTTGTCTGGGTGTGGTCTTTAAGTGGAACTCTGCGAAGTCACACAGCACAAACTTAGTTTAGCAACAAACAAATCCAGAGCCAACAGCTTAACTGAACTTTGCCTCTATAAAAGCTCCACAGATGACAGCGTATATATAATGCCAAGTCCGTTTGATTAGTTGTCAAATGGAACAACTGTTAAGTTTATTGCAATGGATTCCATTTGTTAGCTTGGGTACATTAGCTAAACCCAACCAATCAAAACATTGAAAGGCTGCTTCAACTAGCCAATGTTAACGTTAGCTAAAATAATATTACCAAGCTAACGTTAGCCAGCTAAATTTCACCAGACTTTATTTTAATTACCATGGCATGCAAAGTTAAACACTTTTATAAACTGAAGTTGGCTTATTTAGCTAGCTACTATAATATTGCAATGACTATGTCAGTTGCCTCCATCCTGGTAAATCGTTATCAGCAAAACATTAGCAAGTTAATCAAATTGCTAGCTTACAGTTCACCGGTGTTAGATGGGCCTAGCAGCCAAATAGGTCATTTTGAGAAATATATAACGTTAAACGCGTTGCTGTCCACACGTTTACCAGAAGGCCTCTCTTTTCTCTGTCAGACCCCGGGTTTTCCTTGGAGGAGATGCCTTTACTCCCGATGATAGCTCCACCATTAGCCGTACATTCCGCTAGCCCGCATGCTAACTTACCTCGTCAGTCCGGTTCTCCGAGTGTGCACCCTCGTTAGCCGGCAAGCTAAGTTACGCTAGCGGGGAAAGGTTAGATCAGGAATGGACCTGAATTCGCGGACTCTGGTCAGTCGACACGAATTCGTCCAGGAATGTTGAGGGAATGTCAAGACGGCCAGTAGGATACGACCGGGAGCATCCGGTAGCTAACTCGGCAGCAAAACCCGTGGATGCCTGGCTGACAGCTAGCTTAGCCTCATCACGCTAGCTGTTACATTCAACTGAAAAACCTCGTTCACATCGAAGGTCTCACACACAAACTACGACCAGTGCGAAAGAGCTCCTCTAGTGGTTCAAATAGAAACACCCAAAGTGCCTTAACCGGTTACAAAACACCACCATCTAGTGCATCGTGTGGACAAATCGCCCAAACAATTTATCAGGGCAATGGCGATGGTTGACCCGCAGTGTATTTGAGATAAGGGAAAGAGTACTCAGATTCCCAGGGGCCCTGAAAGCACCATATTTGCAAATATGCGCACATGGGAGAAGTTAGCTTTCAGGAATTTCTCTTTCTCTTTTAACGCAAACCATGATCTTTTCCTAAACCTAACTAAGTAGTTTAAGATTTCTGGCAGCTGAAGGTAAACTTCTCCCAACAGCTGGATATCCACTGCTTAGTAATCTAATCTAATTTAATGGTCTTATGATGGGGCCTGATTTAGATCATGAGTCTGTCTTGGACAAGGTCCCTTTTTCAAAATCTGGTTTTGGGCTTACATTGTGCATTATGTCTAAATAATTACATTTGGATTGTGTAATATTTTATAATAGAAATAATCAGAATCAGCTTTATTGGCCAAGCATGTGTGCACAATACAAGGAGTTTGACTCTGGTTTTTCATTGCTCGCAATGTAGCCTACTTACACAGAAATAGACACAACGTCTAAGGACAACAAAGCTAGACAAATAAAGGTTGGGAATATACCATACTATTATGTACACCAGTATGTGTATGTGAGGAACAGGTTAATAGGGGCAAATAAGAGTATAGTCACTGCATTATTCTGACAATACTTATTTTGCTCGAGTTTATTAAGATCAGTGTTTTCACCAAGTAAGTTGCCATGGTGCTCCAAAAAGATATAGTAAATATGTTTTACGCTTTCATCATCTACCACGGAACTCATCAGCTCATCATTTAAAATCCAAGGAAATGAAAACAAATTGGGAGGCCAAAGGTCATCCTATTATTGCCTTGTGGGTAATATGTTCTGAAACCAATCAGAGGAGAGTTTAATTAGTACCTCTCCATCTCACCTGGTAGATGAACTGCTGCTGGCTGCAAACACCAACACACCTTTTCTTCTGTGGTACACACACATTTTTAAATGGCGTTTTTATCAAAAGTGGATGAGCCGTTTCCTACACCTCCACCGTACTTCCTACCAGGTAAAATACCCTCTCAATTTGCTTGATTTACAGGGCCTGAAATTATCAGTTTTCACAGTTAAAAAAACAACAACTTGTGTCTATTTGTTTTTCCAGATGAAAATCAAACAAGTGATGTGAGGATCTACCATATTCACTCACCTTTCAGACCTCCACCACCTCCCTCCGTCTCCTTTTCTCCTGGAGTTGGCTCCACCCAAACTCAGTCAGGTACATGCTCACCTGCCTCCATTTTGAATGTGTAGAGTAGGCCTGAATGTCACATGTTCTCTGTTCACAATTTAGTGATGTTCTTCCCTTTTTAGAGTGTAGATTTTCAGTAACAGTTATTTTAATTTGGGAAGTGTTGATTGTAGAGTTGTTCGTCCATTAATTTTGTTGTATTGTCCAAAACTATCAAAGTGTGTAAATCATGTGTGAAGCTGGTGTGAAGTAAACACACTTTCTTTGCACAAATCAAGGCACAATTAGACTTTACACATTTTTGTTTTTGGATGATGATACTATGCTAGTCCAACCCCTCAAACAGCACGGATCAGATAATATTAAGGACTTATAGTGTGACTTAAAGGGGAACACCACATACATTAAGAATTTCAATATGCCATTTCCACGGCAGAGGAAAGGTCAAGTAATATTTGTGAACATGTGCTACACTCTCTCAAAGCCAGAAACCAGAGTAAGTCTCAAACTTGTGATGTAATCAAGTATAAAGTCTGGAGCTGCTCCATAGACAATGAATGGGAGACTGATTTTGTGGACCCACAGAATGTTGTTTTTTTAATTTTATTTTTATACCCAAATGAGCTTTATTCTGTTCTCAGTTGTGAAACAGAAAATGCACCCATGTACTCAGAACATTCCCCTGGGTGTCATCCATAACATCATTCCCAATTCATTGTCTGGAGCAGTCCCAGATGTTATATTTGCCATCACAAATTTGAGATTTTGTGCTCTAGTTTTTGGTTGTTTATGTCAGGAACATGTATGAATTTTGAAAATGGGCATAAGTACCATTTTTAAAGTTAAGTTGAGAGAAAATTGTAATTTAAAATTTGTTTTCCCCCTCATGTCTTCTCTCTAGTGTCTGCTCCCCCTGAAGATACTCCCAGGCTGAAGTTTGTGAGCTATGAGACGCAGCTGTATCGAGGTCCAGGTCTGACGACATGCCCCTCTTGTCAGACTCTGGTCACCACGCAGGTCACCTACCGAGTCGGGAGGCACGCATGGCTCATGTGTCTTGTGTTTGTGTTATGCGGGTGAGGAGAGACTCTTTCAAATACCTAAATCTGGTTATTCAAAAGGCGAAGGCTGATGTATAATTTCTGTCTTACAGGTTGGTGCTTGGATGCTGCCTGATTCCGTTTTTTATGAACCATTTCAAGGATGCCTATCACACTTGTCCTCGCTGTTTCCGGGTCCTCCATGTACACAGGAGGAGATGCTGTGAATGAACACACACACAAGATTAACTGTCAGCAGGTTGATGTGATGGCTAATGTGTTTTTCACCTTTACAGAAGTTCAGTTGCAGTCTGCATACTGTCTAAAAGTCAGTCAGGATAATGTATAATACATAGATTTATATGCTTAATGTATAAGGAGAAGACATACTGGTTCCTCACATGTAGAATTTAAAGATTTTTAAAACTACATTTCAATCATGTTTTCAAAATCATTCAAATAAATGTTTTCTGTGGCAATCTTTTCATGTTCTGTCTTGTTAAAGAGAAACACACAACCAAACAACCTACATTGTGTACATTTTGCTAGAAAAAATAACTGCAAATTAACATTTGACAAAAAAAAGAAAAGTTTTTAAAAGGGACATATTGTGAAAAGCATTTTTTTTCAGTGTTGTGTGCATATACATTTGGGTATCTGGAGTTCCTATCAAGCCACAAACTGAAATAAGACGACGCAGTCAGTTTTTGATGGGCTGACGATCAGAAAACATGGGATTCAACAAGCCATTCAGATGTGGCTCCTCTTCCATCACATGCAGGCTCATTAGAAAATACCTGGGCACAGGCCAAACCCAAAATAATATATATGAAAGTATGAACCTGAAAATGAGCACAATGACCTTAAGATTCACTTACTATCTGCTGATAAAGACCGGAGAGATGCAGTTGAATGCTGTGGAAAAAGCTAGTAAGTTGAGTTATTTATTAATTTGTCAAACTACTATATTCAAGGACAATAATTAACTTTCATGCTTAAATTAGACTTGGTTTCCACAGATTTTACTATCGCCCCTACAGTGCTCCGTACACAGATCCCCACTGTACTTTCACTCTAATCATCAATACATCCTGTGTGGATTAAGCCTGCATGTGTAGTAAACGTGCCCTCACTAACATGACACCAGAGGATTAGGAGTGTGGGTTTATTTTAGATCTTTGAGCCTCAGAGTAATGAGCATTTGAGATGCAGCAAAACCCTTCACTCCCCTCGGCTGAGGTCGTACACGCCTTCTGCAGCCACACCCTCGTGCTGCTCAGGTATAAGACGCTGTCAGGATGTCCGCTGCTCCAGGGTAGATGAGCACCGGTGGATCCCAGCAGCAACACGCTGAGTTCTGACCCCCTGCATGGCCGAGGATGCATCAGAGTATCTCGCCTCCCTCAGTCAATCGGTTTCCTCCTTAGTGTCCTCTTCTTCTTTTTTCTTACAGTACTTCAAACGCAAAACTGAACTCTTCTCCTATTTGATCCTGTGCGTTGCCAAAATGCCATTCATCCCACCGGTGTCGATTGCGCGCTCTGTGTCCGGACTGACCGGGAAGGAGAGACCTATCAGCAACACTTCATCGATTCTGACGAAGGTCCAAAGAGAAGACAAAAGCGGCTCGGTGAAGGAGCGACTGGCTTCGAACCTCAAGCAGCTGGGAAAGAAGAGCCAGCCCAGGAGTCATCTGCCAACCGCCAAAGGAGCGCCGGGGTCAGAGCTGCATGCAAAGAGAAGGGAGAGACTGCTGCCTTCATCGCAAACGGACAGCGTCCCAGCCTCCAGCTCGGGCGAGTCCCTGTCTAAGACGTCGCAGCAGCAGCAGCAGCAGCACAAACACGGGAGCCAGAGCTCCGTAAAGAGTGACCCGGTGGTGAAGACGAGGCATCAGGAGGAGGTCCGTTTCACACTGACTCTCACACCTGAGGCTGTTCTGCTGCTGCAGCGGAGGAACAGCGAGAGACGCCAACATTCAGCGCCCAGAAAGGATGGCCTTTCTGGAAGCGCCGCGGATTCCAGACGCAGGAGGGAAAACCTCTCTAAAAGGCATCAATCGGTGACACAGAGACACAGCACTCCAAGCAGCAGAGTCGCTGCTAAAAACAACAGCGATGCTGAACTGGGAGACATAAGCTCAATTGTGAAAATCTCACTTCTGAACGAGCAACACAAGTACGACGATGTGGAGTACGAGGAGGAGGAGGACCATGGCGTGGATGAGCGCGTGGTGCTGAAATGTACAGAGTGGCTCCGTGGGTTGGAAAACACACCAATGACTGTGGTACACAGCCTGAGTAAGAGTGCAAGCGGTGTGAAAAGCTTCTAAAAAGGTGAAATGACAGTTCGTTGAGGTGTCACCTTCCAACCTGAGATTGCAGTTTCTGTGTTGGCTAGTTGCGATTTGAAGATGTGCTCGTTACTTCTCCCAATGCTTTGTGTTTCTCTTTTACTGGGCCTAGTCCTGCTACAGGTATTCATCCATTGCGACAATGTGGACGTTTTTATGAAACGGACAGAGAATTTTGGCAAGTTCATGAAATGTTCTGTGGCTGCTGTTTTGTTTTCCATTTTAATTCTGCAAGTCAGAGTAAATTTCCAATATGTTATTTTCATTGCCTAGGAAAGTTCAATGAATATTTGTGAACATGAGCTACTCTCTCTCAAAGCCAGAGGACTAAGTCTCAAACTTTTGATGCCATCAAGTATATTAAGTCCACAAATTTGCTCTGCACATTACCATATTTTGCAAACAGATCACATTTTGAAACTTGTTTTAAACTTGAGCATCAGAACGTCTAGGGTTGTTTGCAGAACATTTTCATTATTCTACTTTAAAGTCATAATGCACATAATGCACTGCAGGTGCAAGGAACCATTGAAATGTCTTACAGGTGATTTTGCGAGAAACATATTTATTCTCAATTCTTTTTGTGATCTGTACGTTTACTACTTTATGAGTGTCCGAGGTGTACAGGGAGGATTCTTAATACACTGATTACATGTAATGCAATGGGGAAGACAACTCTTCACTGACCGATCAGAGTGCAGACACTTGTAGCTGGCAGCTCTAAACTGGATGGAAACTTGTCATCTTTTTAACTCACTCATCTTTATAAAACTGTATCATTTTGCATATAAAAAGGTGTTCACTGTTAAACTCTTCAACCCTGTTGACCCTTCAAACTCGTGCTGTGCAGCCAACATTATTCAAACCTGGAACAGACTTTAGTTTCCAAGGATTCAACATATGTTGAGGGGAAATGTTGATGCACAAGATAGCTAAACTTTTTCTTTTTAATGCAATGGTGCAGCCATAAAACTCATGGAGTATTAGGTTTAAATATTTACTTAGTGTAAACAGCATATAGCTTCAATGAAGAGCTGGTAAAAGATGATACAGAATATATATGTGCTACTGTCAGACAGAGTGGAATAAGATGATTTTCCAACCTTAAAGCTCGGGAAATTTTTTTAAAGCTTCTCTGTCATATGTGACACTTTTTATATGCCATGTAATCAAGTTTCACAGCATGCATCTGATGCGTTTACATCCATATTTTATGTTGATAAGTTTTCGCTATATTTTTGTAAAAGTTGCGTTAGTTAAAAAAGTAAAAAACAAAACAAAAAAAACTGCACTGTCATGGTCCCAATCACCCCAACAGAGCTGAGTAAATCTGCCTTTTCCTTTCACGCCTCGTAAGCTTGGAATGAGCTGCTAAGGTTGACTTAGCTTGGAATCCTTACCCTCTCTTGACATGTTTAAAAATACTTTAAAGTCAGAAATGTTATTGCTATTTAATAGTATTTACCATGATTCTTTTAGTTTCTGATTCCTGTATGTTTTGTGTCTGTTGTTGTGTTTTGGTATTTTTTGTGTGATGTCATCTGTCCCTGTTTATATATTAAACTTTTTATTTTGCTGCCCATCTTGAGCAGGACTCCCTGGCAGATGTTGTATCTCAATGGGAGCTTTCTGGTTAAATAAAGGATAAATAGAAAAAATAAACTGTTTCTGCAAGGCATTGATAAAAAGGGAATAGTTTTATGAATTGACTATTATTATTTTACCTGGAGAACTGAGAAATGTGATTTGTTTTCAAACTAAAAGATTCCCCATAATATATAGATTTGGTACATCTTTTCTTTACTGTGGCTAATGTCTCACTCACTGTAAGTAGCTTTGTAAGGACTTAGACGTTGGCTGTATATTGCCTCGTGCACAGGCCAAGTGTGCTTAGTGGCAGCTTATCCACCTGGGAGTCAAATGTTACAACACGTGCATCTGTTTATGTGTGAGAGCGTGAGTGAGAGAGAGAGAGAGACAGATTCCACGTGTAATGTTCAACAAATATTGTGATTTTAAATAATAATTTAAATAATCACATTAAAAAGCTTATTTCATCATATATAAAACAATAATTTTCCAGTATGATGTCCCCCCCCCCCCCCCCCCC
>JAOVVB010002462.1:0-17304 GCA_028570985.1 Heterobranchus longifilis | reverse complement strand
ATATATATACACACACACACACACACACACACACACACACACACACACACACACACACACACACACACACACACACATATAGCAGGCATTTTAACATTTAATAATTACAATTAATAACATTAATTGTGGCTCTGTTCCATTAAGGTGGTCCTGGGCTCTGGTATTGTGCATGCTGGCTGTGACACACTAAATAGAACGGGACCATAATTTATTGTTATTTAAGTTAATTTTATATTTTTGTTTACCCTGCAATGAGAGTTCAAAATGGCTGCTGTGTAAAGGGCCTCCTGTGTCTGGTGTGCATGCAGCTCGTTAGCAGGATTGCCAGCAGCTGTCCCTCCTGCTGCTGCAGCTTATTAATGACACACCTGAGTACCTGAGGTCATCAGAGTGGTTGGCCCACTTTGACGTTTGCAATGGGGACAATGGAGGTATTTCTTTGCCTTTTTCTTGGACATTTTATTACTGCTCAACCAGCAATAAGAAAGCAGAATGACCCATTTTTCCAAGATGTTCCAGGCTTTTTTGGCAACAGCATGCGTTCTCCATTTGAAAGAAACTTCGCTGTCACTCCGTACGACACCATCTTCAGCTCGTGGCGGTCTCGGAGCCCTTCCTTTCACATGCTCTCTGATTTACCGCCCATCGTGGTCGTTCCCAGAGTTGAAGTGTTTTGCGATGAGTCGAAGCTGACTCTGCTGGTCGATAAGACCTCCAACGGCGTCGTCCTGACCGGAGACGAGCTACAGCTGGGCCGTGGCTGCTACAGCAACGGAGAGCTACCAAACCAATTTGTCTTCACTTACGGCTTGGATGAGTGTGGAACTACACCTGAGGTGAGCTGATCTGAATTCTTTACTTTTCCACAGCTTCTGTAAGGATTCTCTGGTACTCTCTCTAATGTTTGTCGTATGTTGCAGATGCAGAATGGATTGGAGAGATTCACCAACACTCTGCACTTGAATCTCAAAAAACCTTCCACCTCCTGGTGGCAAAATCCTTCCACAGTGCACATCTCCTGCCTCCCAAAAAGGTGCATCCACTGAGTTACCCAAACATCCATAAGTGGTCATAAATGTAATATAAATAATTATACCAAAGGAGTGTCTTTTCAGGCATGGGCAGATTATGAGACAATGGGCCCCTGGGCTCAGACCCCGCCACAAGACGCACAAACTTTGTGGTGGTTTTGCTTTTTTTTTGTTTGGTCTCTTGTGGTCATTTTGTGTCTGTGTGGTGGTTTTGCCCCTTTTTTTTATACTAATTTTGTGTCTCTTCAGTCATAATGTCTCTTTGCAGTAGCTTTACGTCTCTAGCCTTTTTGTCGCTGGTAGTCATTTTGAGTCTCTTCAGTTTCTTTACATTTCTATGTAGCCATTTGTGTCTGTCATGGCCATTTTGTGTGTCTTTGCAGTTGCTTTGCATCTCCTTATATTCCTGTTTGTGGTTGTTTTGCCCCTTTTTATACTCATTTTGTGTCTGTGTGGTTGCTTTGCATATATTTGTAGCCATTTTGTGTCTCTTGTGGTAATTTTCTGTCTCTTTGCAGTTGCTTTGTGTCTGTGGCCATTTTGTGTTACTTTGCAGTTGCTCTCCTTTTGCCCCTTTTTATATTTTTGTGTCTCGCCATAGTTTTTGTAAGTCTCTATGTAGCCATTTTGTGTCTCTTGTGGTCATTTTGTGCCTTTGCAGTTGCTTTTCCTCTCTCTGCATTGCATGTTTGGGTTTTTTTTTTTTTTAGGTAATTTTGCATGTCCATGTGAGGTCTTCAAAGTGACAATTTTGGCCCCTGTGCTCAGTAGGCCTGTTCAGTAATCATCCATATTTTCAGGTCATATCCAAACTTCTTTGATTCGACACCATTTCCTGAGGATTCCCAGACTTTCACTATCAAAGCCATGAATCGTGAGTAACAAACATGAGTCAGAAATATGTCGTTGGGCTGGATTGTTTCATGTAGTCACAAATGTTTTATTGTTCCGGCAGCATCCTGGACCAGCGCTGCGGAGTCTAATATCTATGAAAGAGGCCAGGTCGTCAACCTCCAGGTTTCTGCCAAAACCAAGCCTGAGCAGCAGCTCTACATCCAGTCCTGCTCTGTCTCTGCATCTCCTGAGCCTCAGACTAAACCCAGACATGCAGTCATAATGAATAAAGGGTAAGCAGCCAGTCAGGAAGAAATCGTAATATTCGTCCATGATGATTTAATCACCTGTGGTGCCGTTGTTCTCCGACAGGTGCACAGCCCCGCTGGGTTCTCCGCATGCCGTCACACAGTTTGTGGTCTCCAACGGAGCGGATGTGGTTAATTTTGTTCTGAACACAACTTATCTCATTTCTGAGGTGAGTTTTGATTGTTTTTTTTTCCTGACGTTTCTGCTGTTCAACTGTATAACACTGTGAACGGTCTCCTCCTCTGCAGCTGTACATCCACTGCAGTGTCCTCGTCTCAGACCTGGGTGTCAACTTCGGCTCTAAATCCTGCAACTATAACATGATCCAGTCGAGGTATTTGCACGCACATCAGACGGTATTGTGACTTTTTCATGTCATGCTATTTGAAATAAGGGGCTAAATAACACTACATTTTGTTGAGGGGGAAAAACTGGCATGGCAACTGTTTTCCCAAGGGGTTCCTTGACCTCTGACCTCCAAGATATCTGAATGAAAATGGGATCTATGGGTACCCACAAGTCTCCCCTTTACAGATATACTCATTTTATGATAATCCCATACAGTTTGGCGCAATAACCTGCAGTTTTTCTCTTGCAGTATACATGTGTTTTCCCCTATTCTAATGTGGTGTATTTTTGCATACTGCAGTCCTAAATTACATAACTTGGGCATCACTGGAAAGCAGAGACTCTTGTGGATTCAATGAGCCCAATTCTATTCATGTGTAATGTTAGTCCCCATAGTAGCCTTTTTTTTTTTTTTTTTTAAAGAAAAAAAAAAGTTTTTTTTTAACCTCACTGCATAAAATGACCTGTTGTGACCTCTATAGGATAATCATGAAACTTTACAACCATAAACTAGAGACCTAGGTCATTCAGAGGATGGGTGGCTTTCCTATGTATATTGATAATAATGGAGGTTTCTGAGCAATTTCCAGAATGGAAGCACTTTCCATCAAATTGCTGGAAAATGCAATTTTTGCAGAAATCTCCAACTGTACCAAATCACAGCATGGGTTTTTCCATTATGTTCCTCAATATCTTGGTGACTTAATGTGGTATTTTGGGGGGATTTTTGACTCAGTTGAGTGGTGAAACTACAAACTTAATTTAGCACCAAATATGTGTAACAAATGGTATCAACCCCAAAATTGCTGCAACAGCACAGACTAAAACAACTGGACACACAGTGCTGAGCTGCATCTCAAATTAATCTACAGGTTATTCAGAAGTGGCATCTACTGTTGACCTGCTATTGCCCCCTGAACATCCCCTCACTACCACCCCTCTAAAAAAGGTTAATGAGTGTTTTCTCTTCCAGATGGGAGGACCTAAGTGGAGATGTAGAGGTGTGTGAGTGCTGCAGCTCAAAGTGTAAAGGCCTGTCAATCAAGCACCTTCCTGAAGGTCAGTGGTTTTTCTCTACAGATGCAACAATAAATGGACCTTCTGGTCTCTCAGTCCAGTGACTGACCCACGTGTGTCATTTCAGATGCCAAGGCTCTCGTCAGCACTGGCCCCTTCATCATTGTGGACAAACGTGTGGAGACGAGTCCTGAGCCTCTTGTCTCTGAACCACAAGAAACCTTCCGTGCTCCTGTGCAGTCTGAGGGAGCAGCGACCGAGGACACGATCATGTCTAGTACTTCTGTGTCAAGACCCCCTCAGGGTGTGCTGGTTCTGAGTCAGGACCCAGTTTCCACACTGACCCTTTGGCTACCTGGACAGGTGCGAGATCCTGAACACGGCGAGAATATCGGTTCTGAGAACAACTTGAAGTTTGAGGCGAGCGACGCCATGTCAAATGACCTTCCTGATCTGCGACAGTCGACCGCAGACCAGGAGCTTCTTCTGAATACACCCACAATCGTGATCGGAGAGCAAAGCGCAAATGAAATAGGAGGTGATGGTCATATGTGGGATTTGAATCTTCTCACAGTGCTTGATGGATGGGCAATTCCTCCACAAATGGAAAAAGCAGCTTTTGCAGGAGAGTCCCAAAGAAAAAGGCGTTTCGAAAGATCCATGTTTGACGTCCCTCGTACAGCCGAGATGAACGTAAATGTCCTAAACCAGAACGATTTTAACCAAATGAGAGACGAGCGTCCAGATGCAGCTGCGATGGCCCAAGAAACAAATGATGCCCAACCAATAATTCGCTCAAAAGTCCAGTTTTCTAAAGGTACGGACGGATCACAGACGCTGAGTTATGAGGAAGAAGTGATGAGAAAACAAGAGGGAAAAAGTGTGATCAGAAGTTTTGGGATGAAAAGAAAACCGGAGCAGAGAGGGCTGCACTCTGCTTTCCTGGATTTGCTGAGGTAAATACTAATCTTGTCATGTTGATATTTTCTATGCATGTGACTATGACTAATTTTATTTCTCCATCTCTTATTTGCAGGAGGATGGACACAGCAGAATAATTGCATCTTCATAAGAATATTTTATAATGGCACTTTAATTGAATAAATGTATTGAGCAATAATCATTTTTGTAATGAATTTAATTAACAAAGTACATTTACACAACTTCTGTGCAGTACAAATTTTCAGGGAGGGGAGAGTGGGGTAGATGAGCCCATTTTTTACTTGCGTTGTCGTCTAGGCAAGGGAAAAATAAAACAGAAGTACAATGAAAACATCTACCATTTCAGGGTATCTCCTATCAATTGAAATTATAAGAATGTATCAAAGGATTTTGAAAATATGACTTCAGAAAAAGTGTAGCTGTGACTCAACTTAACCCAGGTTAGGGCAAAGCTGATCTGAGTCTGGGGCTAAATTAACCATCTGACTTTTAAAAATGTTAAACCTAATTGAAAAAAGTAATTTAATAATGCATAAAGTAATTCATTTAATAACACATTTACCCTTCCAAATTGTAAATTATCATACATTTTCTTAAAGCCATCTTAAAATGCATAAAATGAACCAAATAGTTTATTATTCAGAATCTTTGTTTACCATTGGTGAAAAGATTTAGGACAACCAGTGTAGTTTTGGGGAGCAAAAAAAAAAATAGTAAGAGAACCAGTTGTGTAATACTACATTGAAATACAATTATATGCTTCTAAGACTTGAGACTTAACTTCAGTACCTTTATGGTAGTGTAGGTTGAATCACTGGCTCAGTTTACCCCACAATATCTGGATCACTTTGCCCCATAGCCACCTTTTTTTTGGGGGGAAAAAATGTGTCCAGTTCAACAACTCTAAATTATTCACATAGTTTTATATGTTGGCAAATCAACATGTATCATACACACTTTTAGACCTGGATGCATTTGCTTTGACAGAAGTCGGTATACCTGGTATGCAGAAAATTGACTGACAAGCAAAAAGTAGTTTGATGTAAGTTAATACTTAAAGTAATCCCATGTGCTTCTCTCATCACAGCCTGATAGAAATCATGGGAGATACCTGGATTTATGGTCACGTGACAAATGTGCACAGCTGGTGACTCAACTCACCCACTGGCTCATTTTACCCCACTCTACTTTATACTTCTACTCTACTAGCCTACATTTATTGGCAAATATTGTACTTTTTAAAATCAGCTGCAACATTACTGTACACATTAATGTATCACTAATTATAACCCCATATGCATCTGAAATTAACCACAATAGACCTACTTTTATTACTTTGTATATTTATCTTTTACAATTTTTTATCTAGTCTAAAACTATCATGGCCATTCCCAAACTTTTGGTTAAGAAGCAAAACACTAGCAGGTTTTTTTCTCCAATATTAATTTCCTGCAGTGTTAATAAATAAATCACATGAAGCCTGTCCACAGTATGGCTCGTGCGGTAGCCTTTTGTATTCCCACCCAGATGTCGCTGTGGGGAGCAGGGCTCTGTAGTTGGGACAGCAGTGTGCACTCTCCCTTTTACACCGCATGCTCAGTGTGTGTGTGTGTGTGTGTTTTTTTTCTATCCCATGTTTGACCCTGGACACTATTTCCTCCGCACTCTGCCACTCTCTATAAAGTGCCCACGCTTTTCCTCACGCAGTCTCTTTCCCCGGCCACAAAACAACCGTGAGTGTCTAACTCACCGTTCTTGAAAAACTTAAAATAAAAATAAAAATAAAAAAATATAAAAGCAACAAAATCTACATAAAAACAAGTACCTTAATACTTAAAGAAATACAAACGTTTAAAAAAAATAGCAAAAAAAAATACTTAATTTATAAAAAAAAAAATACTAGAAACAAGAGGCCTCGGGCTTTACCCGAAGTTGGCGTCTTTTTAAAAGGAAGAAATACTTCAGAAGAGATCATTAATATCGTGATTTTTCAACAATCTGCACCACAGAGCAGCTGTCTTTTTTTTTTTATTAGTTGGAGAATTGGAGCGCAGGACCCGGAGTACAGCTCATAGCATACCGGCATTTTTTCTTCTGAGGGAAGCCTTACATTCATTTCTATAGTGAAGTCCGAGATATGAACACAGCAGCGACGGGGAGTTATCCGATGGCTTCTCTCTACGTTGGCGACCTGCACCCCGACATCACGGAGGCTATGCTGTACGAGAAATTCAGCCCCGCCGGACCCGTGCTCTCCATTCGGGTATGCAGAGACATGATCACCCGGCGGTCCCTCGGATACGCTTATGTGAACTTCTCTCAGCCTGCTGACGGTAAGAAACAGTGATCTCTGTGCAGTCTGTCAGCCTACATGCATGCTTTAAGATGCAAGCATGCATCCTGCAAATATTGTCAATATGCTTTCAATGCCAATCCTTTAAACTGTCTGCATAACCAAATGCAAAACTGGAAATGAATAAAAAAAGCACTGGACTTACTTTTTTCTTTTTTTTTGCATTCTAAGGCAATCAGTTCCTCAGACACTCATTTTGACCCATATAGGCCAGGCATGCCCCAGTTGTTGTATACAGCCTACTCCTGCTAATATGTCACTAGTTATAATAAAGCCCCTCACGTGCAGAGTTTGACCTGTGCTTAAAGTTAACAGAAAAGTCATTTTATGTGCCCATCATTTGGGAGGCTAAACTCCTTTTGCAGATTATTATTCTGCCCAAAATGACCCATTTCTGCTCCTATTTAAAGGGCCACTGTCCTGTGCTGCCGTGATAACTGTAAGCAAGAGAAGGGACAGCTGGACAATATAACCCCAGCACTGTTTTATGTGTATCGTCTGCAGGGCCAAAATCTTCTATCCCAGTATAGGTCATTTTATATCTCGATAGCGATATATATCACGATATATAGCATGTTTTCTGCTCATTTATTAAGCCCTAAATGGCAACTTGCTGTCACCTTTCTATTAAATTAGTCCTATAGTTGGTCAAGTAACTGGCTGATGCTTGAAGTTTCACATGCAAATACTAATTTTGGGAAAACTGCTTTTAGTTTTTGTGCAGCACACTCTTGGAACATTTTGTAACAAACATTCAAACTTAACACAATTACACTGATAGATAGGCCAATTTAAATCCATGATTACAATCTGCTCCTGAATGTAACTGCTTTTAAACTGCGTTCTGTTGTTGGCTGGTTGTTTGTTTGTTCTGTCCTTAATTACTTTTTAATTTGTTCTGTTTTAATTGTACTCTCGACATCAGTGGACATGAGGGCATGCCCTCAATGATTCCTCGAGATTCAATGAAGATCGAATGAATGAATGAATGAATAGAAAATATGTAGATCTATATGAAATAATCACATGGCAAAGACTGTGTAATCCATGTTAGCAAAACAGCGCCTCTATGGTTCCCTTTTTTCGACATTGCGATAGAAACGTTATAGAAAAATATAGACATTTTAATATCATTTTGCCGATATATATCGTCAATTGTCTGGTGCATGCATTAATATCAAAGACGTGATCCTGTTTGGATTTAATCCCATATTCTTTTTTTGAACTTATTGGGGATTATCTGATCATATAATTGTGTTATTTGTAATATGGGCAGAGCAGAGAGTTTGGATATTAGTTTAGTTTATTTAATTTATAGAAAGGACAGTGTGCACGGACATTAATCCATTAGATGAGAAGATGGGTGCACCAGGTTTTAGCAAGAAGCTCATTTCCATCTGTAGCCCTTAAAACAACAAACAATACAGTACACAATCATTCAATACACAATGGCAAGAGCAGTACGAGAAAAACAATGCATACAGACATTATACACATTAAGCACCCTAAAATGCGGCATAAAATACAGAATACTTATACAGTAAAGTGCCTCATTAAAGTGCTGGAGATTGTTTAAAATAAAGTGCCAGATAACTGAGAGGTATGTACACAGTAAAAGTGCCACAGTGATTGGTAGCGCTACACGGTAGCTTTATAATGTGCGTAACACTCAGTAAACACACCCTACAGTATCATTTCAATATAAGTTACACAATAATATCTTAGCCTGGCTTTTATCTAGGGTCTGTCTCTCTTTACTCTTATTTTTTTTAAATTGTATTCTTTATATTAGGCTATTGTATTGACTCATTTAAATGTTTTATTCATTTAAATGTTCTTTACTTAAACATATGTGCTTTTAACTTTATTAATGTGCAGCACTTGGAGTTGCATTTTATCTATGACTTGTGCCATATAAAGAAAGATTGACTGATTGATATCTTAACCACTTTTAAAGCAGCGTGTGGGTTGTTAATCTAGTCGGACCTCATGCCTGCAGTCGTAGTCGGTATTGTCTGCGCCTGCAGTCGATGGTATCAAAGCATTGAGCAATAGCAGCAGGTGTGGTGGTTGTCTTTGGAGGCCTCTGGGGATACTGTTTACATTGCGTGGACTTCTTTGCCTCTTGTATCAACGTTAAACACCTGTCACAGTTTCTCTGCGTTTCGAGTCGCTTACCAAAAGCTGGACTAACGGCGGACGGTTACGACTTCCAGGAAAGTTGTGTCACTCACTTGAGTAAATGTAAGAAGAGCCACACAAGTGAGAAGACACCATTTGTTATTGAAAGTGTAGACATGTAGGAGGGGGGGGGGGGGGATGGTAGCTGTTGGGTATTTAAATGGAGTCCTACTGTAGCGTGTGCCTGTGGGGCAATAGCTCGCTGCGTGTAATTCATTATAACGGGTCAGTACATGTGATTTCACACGGCTGTTTGCAATCTCCGTTGCATTTCCTCACGTCTTGTACGTGTGAACACTCACAAGACCCGGTGTTGCTCATCTGAGCATTCTTGTTCAGTGTCTCTTCCCCATCAATGGTAGAGAATGCTCTACTCACACTCCATGCCAGCACATACCTCCCAGGACCCCTCTCTAAATATAGAACGTCTCTCTGAGCGGCCCAAAATTTGCCTGGTTGTAATCCTTTTTAAAGTTTTGGTCTAACAACAGCACGTAATTCAACACCGTCGACACTTTAGGCACACTTATCGTTCTCAATGACATCACTTAATGCATCGATAATTACTACGTATTACTGTACGTGGATGACTTTGGCCTTTTTAAAACTACAATTCCCACTCTGAACCTTCCAGAAGGCCACATGTTTGACAACGGTCACACACCTTCTCTGAGCACACGGGCCGGGAAGTACAATTGCGAGCCAAACTGCTGATGCCAGCAGACGCAAGGCAGCTCCGTTTTGTTTACCAGACACTTTTAGTTGGAAAGCCTGGCCCGTGTGTGTGTGTGTGTGTGTGTGTGTGTGTGTGACTGTGGAGTGACTGAACAAAAGGATGTTTTGGCATGTGTGCCCACATGGACATGATAGCCTATAGTTAAAGCAATAGATATAAAAGAATGGTATAAACTGAACCTTAGTGATTAAACTGGGTTCAAAGACGACGTAATGATTTGAGCAGATGGCACGCATTACATCGTAACACCACAATTTAAGCCATTTTTCGTTATGCTGCACTGCTACTGTAACTGGCCTACAGTCGGTGGGACGTGGCCCAGCAGCAGCAGCAGCAGCAGCATGTGGTGCTGCGAGAGAAAAGGGGGACATGTGCTCCCAGCTTGCCCACTGCAGCTGCCCCCGACACTTGTCCCAGCAGCTCATTGGCCACATGGTCTACTGCAGTATCTTAAAGTCCTCCTCCACACACGTGTTAATGTATGTAAAAATATTCTGCTATGATAAATGTATTGGTTAACATGTTTTTTCAAAAACATAGTAAAAAAAAACTCAGAAAAGTGTCTGCACATCTACTCTTCTCCCTCATTAAGAAATCCTGGATCTGGCCTCAGGCCCCGCCCACCACCGCTGCCATAGTTACGCTATAGGGATCCGAAGGGATGAGGTCTTTTTGCAGGCCGACCCGGAAGTTAGCGTCGCAATGGGTTCCCTCATCAAAGATTTTGATTTTTGATGAGATTTTGAATCATTGCAGAAAATAAGCTCTGTGGTGAACAAAAGTTTATGATACTTACACGTTTTGTGTAGCAAGATAATCTCTCCCTATGAACACCAATTTTATGATTTTAGAAGCAGAAATGCAATCACCAGAAGTAAAAAGCTAACGTTAGGCTATAAACGAACTACACCAACGGTCGCATTTTGCAGCCCAACCAGAAGTGCTGAAATGCCGGCAGCAGAGATTCTCCATTGTAGCACACACAGGAGGACAAACTGACTAACACCAGAGGTGTGGACTCGAGTCAAACCAAATTTGATGACTTTAGACTTGACTTGACAAAATAAAAAAAAGACTTGCAACTCGACTTGGACTTTAACACCAGTGACTCATAACTTCACTTGGACTTGAGACTTTTGACTTTAAAATACTTAATACCTTCCACCAAGCTCAAAGATTTAAAAGTATGTTATTTAAAAAGTGTGCCACAAATCAGTTAGTTTCCCTTCTTTTTCTGAATCAACTAACGTTAATGTTATATTCATTCCCAGCAAGTCGACACTTAATTCCCCAGATCCACTTTGTTTGAATCAATGACAGCATCCAGTCAAGTTGCTATAGGGATGGGAATGGATAAGATTTTATTGATACCAATGCCGTTATCGATTCTGCATATCGGTCCGATTCTTTATTGATTACCTCATCGATTCCTGATCAAATTTCTGTGGAAACAAAAGTAGGCCTACACAGAGTTTCAGCACCAACACAACTGTTTTATTATCTCTGAGTCTGAACAAAGTGTAGCTGCGTGGCGCTAATGTTATTATAACAAAGGATATTTACCCTCGGTAACAGACGTGCTGCTCGGCTGGGGAGCAGTGGCACTCAGTGTGAGTGTCAAATACACGGCATTCTTGTGTAGAAAGATGTTTCAGCAGATTGTTTCCACCCTTACTTGAAATTATTATTTTACAGACATTACAAGCTGCAGCATTGTTGCCATATTTCTTTGTGAAATTAAGCCACACTTTGGTCTGTTTATTCCTCTCTGCATGAAACACACGAGTTTGATGTCATTGTTTGCAGAAAAACTGGCATTGATAACGGGAATTGATGAGCTTGGAGGCAGACGATTCTGATTCCAATTTGTTACCCGTTCTTGATTCCCGTCCTGCAAGTAGCAGGAGAGAACCATGAAGAACATTAGGTTACTGAGCGCCAGTTGGAAAAAATGATACCAAAGATAATATTGTTCACATTCAAAAAGTATGCGTTGGTCAACAAAAAATGAATTGCAGGAGGCCTATGCAAAATGTGAGGATTTTATTGTGGATCGAGATAAAAAAACAAAACAATAAGTTGATCATGGTGAATTTCCATTATCGGGATAATCATGAATATCCTCACAAATTTGTTTCTTAAAAAAAGGCATAATGTTTGGAGAAAAAAGTTGTAATGTTTGGAGAAAAAAGTTGGAATGTTTTGTGAAAAAAGTCATATTGTTTCGAGAAAAAAGTCAGAATGTTTCGAGAAAGTTAAAGTTAATGTTCAGTATGTTTTTGTGCATATTTTGTTATCGGGATAATATCGTGAATCGCAATTATTTTGGCTGCATTTTCATGTCATTCTCTGGGGATTTTAATCAGGCAATGTGGTGGTTTAAAGGGATGGCTGCATTATAACAACCAGTATTGGTAAAATAGAAATTCCTTGTGTGAAAGCACTTACATGTATTGATCATGACTGATGGAAGCATGATGTGTAGCATGCATACTATAGTGACTGATGTGTTTTCAGACTCATGGCTCCATGTAAACAACCACCCATGACACCCATTTCCCTCCACCTCTCTGCCCCTCCCCCCTCCAGCCGAGAGAGCCCTGGACACCATGAACTTTGACGTGGTGAAAGGGAAGCCAATCAGAATCATGTGGTCCCAAAGAGACCCCTCCCTCAGGAAGTCTGGAGTGGGCAACGTGTTCATCAAGAACCTTGACAAATCCATTGACAACAAAGCCCTGTACGACACCTTCTCTGCCTTTGGCAACATCCTCTCCTGCAAGGTACAATCGTCATAAATGTGACGGAGGGACTTTAAAGGGGACATACTGTGCTCATTTTCAGGTTCATACTTGTATTTTGTGTTTCTATTAGAACATATTTACATGCTTTAATGTTCATAAAACACATTATTTTTCTCATACTGTCTGTCTAAATATACCTCTTTAAGCCCCCCTCCTGAAAAAGCCCAGTCTGCTCTGATTGGTCAGCGTTTCCGGGCCGTCTCTGCACCGTCACTGCAGCCGGGGAATGACTAGAGAGTATAGCTGCATTTTCTGTCGTACAGTTGTGAAATCACAACCTTGCGGAAGGCTTGACGGCTCGTTTAAAGGCACAGTTTCTGAATACAGGCTGTGTGCATTTCTATGTGGATTGAGTGTTTTGATACTTTCACAGTATTTATATAGCACGTAGACCTGCTTTATAATAAATAGACACTTTTTACAATATGGGACCTATAAAACAGGGAATTTGTTTATTTTTATGTGGTGAATATTCCTACTTTTGGAAAAACTGTTCCTGTAGTTTTCTGCAAATCTGTTCTTGCAATTTCACACAAAATTAGATTAAAATGTTGGATAATATTTGTATGCACTTTCTCATGTAAATTCATACACCATCTCATAAAAATGAGTCACATTGTAGCAATCTTCCACATTTTGTGAAAAATTCATTCACTTTCTTGCAGAAAGTTACGTGAAAAGAATGATACCACTCTCATGTCTGACAGCTGAATATGAAGCTACATTCAGCAGCTGGTTAGCTAAAGACTGGAAACACCTATCCTGGCTCAGTCCAAAAGTAACAAAATACACCTAACTGTCTAAAGCTCACTAACAATCGCCATGTCGCTGGTAATGTGAACTATGGATGTATAAGAAAACCTGGATACAGCGTTCGAGGCGGAGCCCCATTAATTCCTATGAAAGCTGCTCAGTGGCGCATGAAGCCAAAAAAGCTCAGCTGCTGCCTCGAAAAATCCCCGGATGAACGACGTTACTTCTGCTCCGTTATGGGGCCCATAGATCAGGCGTACCAGAGACTTCTGTTGACAGAGCCAGCTATATATACATCCATGGCTACATCTGGTTTAGCGCTCTGGCTAACTTGAATGGGGATTATATAATTCAATCTTGCGGCTCTTCTAGACTTTCGAAATGTTATCAAACCAAATGGATCTAATCCTGATAGTGAAACGAGCCAATGTGGGGGTTGTGATGCTGAAAAAAATGTATCCACGGATTTATAGACTTCTCTTTCGCCATGTAAGTCTATGGGAAAAAGGATTTTTGGGCCCCATGGCATCACCTGACGGCTGCCATCGTTGTAATACCACTGTTTGGCCACTATGTCAAATTGGCTTCAGTGGTCGGCGCACAAAATCTCGAACTATCGCTTTCAAGTTTTAAAAAAAACGGCATGCATGCGTCATGATGCCTCTCTACTGGATGCATATTTACCCACATGTCTTCCTCTGCTCCAGGTGGTGTGTGATGAAAATGGCTCCAAGGGCTACGCTTTTGTCCACTTTGAGACGCAGGACGCTGCTGATCGCGCCATTGAGAAGATGAACGGCATGCTTCTGAATGACCGCAAGGTGTGAGTGTCCGATCATCTAGGAACTGGGGACAAATGGGGCGTTCACTGTTGATAGTGTTTTGAGAAGACTTTTGAGGAATTTAGCTTGAACTCTAATATGATTTTGATAATACTCGAACGTTATCATGACTGTAGAAAGTGCAGTACTTACTGAGCTCATGATGATAATAGCTTATCAAACGTGTGTTATATTTGTGTATAAACCTGACCTGTTTGTTCTACACGTGTTGAGTGAACTGACTTTTTGTGTGTTTTTTCAGTTGGTGAGTTTGTGTGTGAATAATCTGACTAATACGCTCATCTCTCACTACCGCCAGTATGAAGATAACCTCTGAACTGATGGATAACAAAACTAAAAACTCTTACCTACTCTTATCTTTCCTACCAGACGCATTTTCTGTTGCCTCATTTGTCCACTCGCTGGTCACCCGTCTTGGAGTGTTTGTATGTGCGTGTGTGTGTATGACCACGCTTGTGTGTTTTAGTGATGGATCGAATGCAGGAATGCAATACTGGATGGCGGAAGGGGAGAGGTCGTCATAGCAAGGTATATAAGATCATTTGGTCCTCCTCAGCTTTCCTTTGTACTGTGAGACTCTGTTCCTCCATCCCTCTCCGTCCACCTCCTCATCAAGTTATGGACCAAGAATTAAGATGGTTGTCACTGTGATGTCTAGCATGCCAGCATATCTGCCTGTCTCTGGTGATATTAACAGCAGTTGGATGTTTTTTGTCATTGTTTACCCCAGGATTGATGAAATGTAGCTGTGAATTTGTTTTGTGTTTTGTGTTTTTTTTTGTAAAAAGAATCCTTTACTTATCGTGCTTGCGTGGTCAGGTCGTCCTCTCCCGGATCAAGAGTGTTTTTAAATCTGGAAAAAAAAAGGAAGTCAAAAGAGATGGATCCTGGTTTGTTTTCTCACCTCTGTTGGGACTGTTTTACAAGAGTGTGTTTTTGCTGCTCTCCCTCTATCTTCAGGTTTGTGGGTCGTTTCAAATCTCGCAAGGAACGGGAGGCCGAACTTGGTGCCAAAGCCAAGGAGTTTACCAATGTCTACATCAAGAACTTTGGGGATGATATGGACGATGATCGACTGAAGGAGCTTTTCGACAAATATGGTAAAATGAGACTAGATTTATGGGTATTACTCCAGACTTTAATGTGGTCTTACATCCATTTATCTGACCTTTTAACCTCTGCAGGTAAAACACTCAGCGTGAAGGTGATGACAGACCCCACCGGCAAATCCAGAGGTTTTGGATTCGTTAGTTACGAGAAACACGAGGACGCTAACAAGGTACTTTGGCCTCATGAGAAATGTACTAAGCAGGGCTGTAGTCAAGACCAACTTAATCAAGTCCAAGTCAAGTCCAAGACCAGGTCCAGTCGAGACCGAGTCAATGCCGAGTCCTGTCCAAGACCATAATAACCAACAGTGTCTTTCCAAGTGATTAAGGAGTTAGGATGGACAGAAAGAATCTATCTAAACAAGATTGGTCTATCTTCTAACATCAAACTAATCAATGCATAGAATTTAGGCAATTTTCTGTAAAACTGATCCCGAATCAGCAGCCAGGAAGAACTTGACTAGTTCTCAATAGCCGAGCCCAAGACCAACAACAAACGACAAGTGCAAGACTTCAAAAAAGTCCGGACTCGAGTACTACACTGCCCTACAAAGACAAAAGAAGACCTTAATTCAGAGTGTTGACCTGAGAAAACAGACTTTGAAGTTATTTTGGTGTCCAGCTAAATTAATTGTAGACGTAATATTGAAATGTGGCTATTCTTTGTTTTGTTAATGAAGTTATTTATCTACAAAAACAACAAACTTGACCTTTGACCCTTATTCAGAAGTTAAGGTACTCTGCCTTTGCATTGTCTGTAAAATAATAAGGGGTTATGCAAAGGCAAAAGGTCTTAACTTCCATTTGTTGTTGATTAAAGTAAGCAATATACTGTATGATAATACTCCTATCTAGTGATATATCATGAAACTATCCACTTAATATGAATAAGAATCAACTTGTAGGTTTTTTAACTACTTTACTTTGTATTTTGATGGATTACCAACTAACATCATTAGGACTAAATTGGTAATAAACTAATAACCTTGCCTTTTATTGACTCTGTATCATGTATGATGTTTGTTTCAGTGTATGACAGAATACTGAGTATTCTTAAGTGCAGGAAAACAGCAACAAAATGTCATTTTTGACCAAAATTAAGTTGAGATATTTTGCCTTTTTGCACGGCAGTACAGCCCTGGTACTAAGTGATTAGCCTTTATTGGTCATTCCCTCTGATAACAATATTTTCATCCAAAGGCTGTAGAGGACGTGAATGGCACCGAACTCAACGGCAAGACTGTGTTTGTGGGCCGGGCTCAGAAGAAGATGGAGCGGCAGGCGGAGCTGAAGAGGAAGTTTGAGCTGCTGAAACAAGAGAGGATCAGTCGCTATCAGGTCTGTAGAGACTAAACCCCCTAATTAATCAAATCAATCTTAAATTTCAACCCATTAATGTAAAAGAAGCTGCTACATATGTATCATGACTGTCTGTCTTTGGTTTCAGGGTGTTAATCTTTACATTAAGAACCTGGATGACACCATAGACGACGAGAAACTGCGTAAGGAGTTCTCTCCGTTCGGCTCTATCACAAGTGCTAAGGTGAGAGCGATCAAACTCCCTACTGGAGAAGAGATAATGCATCACTGCCATATAAACCTAGCAACTGTGTTGACAATATTGTGTGCTTGAAATTACCCGGACACAATCTGTCTCTATTATTAGGTGATGCTAGAGGAGGGTCGCTCCAAGGGCTTCGGCTTTGTCTGCTTCTCCTCGCCTGAAGAGGCCACCAAGGCCGTGACCGAGATGAACGGACGCATCGTTGGCTCCAAACCCCTCTACGTGGCTCTCGCTCAGCGCAAAGAGGAGCGCAAAGCCCACCTCACCAACCAGTACATGCAGCGTATCGCTGGCATGAGGGCCATGCCGGCTAACGCCATCATTAACCAGTTTCAGCCCACCAGTGGCTACTTCATGCCAGCAGTGCCTCAGGTGTGAGAATCAAAGTCTGAGAAGATAGTGTGCGTTAAAGGAGCAATAGGCGAAATTCATTCTTTTTAGATTTCAGGAATGAAAAAAATTGCTATGTAAAGAACTTGTG
>JAOVVB010002452.1:0-17304 GCA_028570985.1 Heterobranchus longifilis | reverse complement strand
ACCCGGAAACACCGCTCACACAGAAACAGTTCACACTGGGCTTTTTCGGGAGGAGGGGGGGGGGGGGGCTTAAAGACACCTGTGCTTAAACAGAGCGTTTCAGATAGAGGGTGAAAACAGGTATATTCAGACAGACAGAGTGAGAAAAATAATGTGTTTTTTTTTTACATTAACACATGTAAACATGTTCTAGTAGAAACCCAAATGTACGATACTGCTGTATTTTGGATGTTTCAGGTTTTGTCAGAATTAATGTTTTGCATGGCATCGGTCATCGGAGAAAAAAATACTGTATATAAAAGTTTTGGGATTAGATGTCGTGGTGTAAAAATGAAACCCCACTTTTCAAATGTTGCTCTCAAAAGAGAACAACCCCATCCCTCCAGTGAGCCCCCTGTTCTTTTTCTGTTTTGCCCCTCAAGGTGTATGCAAATGACTCCAGGGGTGAGCCAGGTTACTACAGCATTTCTCAAAGCTGCTGAATGTACCCTGTGTCTGGACGGGGGCCAGCTGTGTTTGTGTGTGTCTGTGTTTGGTCGGAGCTGAAAGGCCACGGCACCCCTGCCGTGGCGCTAGGTCTCGACCGGCCTTGATTTATTTAATCCTTTTACAATGAGGGGGCCTGTAAACCCATCCATTGAGCGTTAAGCTTTGTCCTGCAACAGTAAGAATCTCTGTCTCCCTCTCCATGGTGACTGAAAGAGCACATTCCTGCAGGGAGCCACACAGCATTGGAAAAATCTGTTTGCTCTGCCTTGATCCACTCTGCTCACCACTAACCTTTGCTGTTTTTTTCCTTTAAAACGATGGAAATTGTTAACAGAGTTAGAACGGAGACGATAGAAGCTCGGAGTTATTAGTCCTCCGGTCCGTGTGCCGGTGTCGTGTTGCAGTGGAATCTGAGCACAGAGACGACTCTCTGCACAGTAAAAATAGACTCTTTTGTTGACATCAATGTGAAAATAAAGAGTTGTGAGATTTGGATAAAAAAAATTTAAAAAAAAGACCTTCAGCCTTCTTTCCTCCCCAGACAGCCCAACAGACGTACCAGTTATTGACCCAGATGTAGAGCCCCCCCCCTCCTCTGTCCCCCTCCTCATTGCAGGCCGTCGTCATGCCTGGGGACCAGTGATTTGGGCAGCTGTGAGCATATATGAGCCAAGACAGCTGGTTATGTGAAGGAGAGAGGACGGGAAATGGAGAGAAAATGTGTGAGACAGAGTAGGATTTGTCCTCCTGTTCCCGAGGATCTCCGATCATTTCCTGGTGCTGGGCTGTGAAACTATGCGAGGCCCCTTGTGTGCCGTGTTGCTCTGTAGCTTCAGATGTTGTTGTAGACCACACCTTTGTTTGGCGGGAGGCTGCTTTTGATTACATGCTAACAACTCATTTTACTGTGCTGTAAACTGAGTGCATAAAGCACAAAGATCACTTTTTACACCTTTGCTCCGTTCAGTGGAGAAACGTTTGCTAATCAATGTCTGTAGTTGCATTACACAGAGTTGTATTGCATCATTATTGTGATCTGTTGCACTGGTGTCTCATTACTAAAACAATATATTACGTATTGTGTTGTTGCAAAGCTTCAAAGCTTGCAGACATTTAACCAGCAGGTAGGAATTCTGATTTACAGCCATGTTTATGTTTCCGACAGCATGGCGTTCTGCTCCTGTACATTCAACTGGGCATGCAAAATGTTTTTCCACATCCCAGGAGTGACATAGATTTTTCAGATCTATGCAAAGCTACACAAAGCTCTCATCCTGTTATATGGCATATTACATCAGGGCAGGAGCTCACTACTTCCTATATAGGTGATAGATGTTTTTCAGTCTTCAGTCCTAAAGGCATAATGCTGCATTCACGTGCTCCTCGGATGGTCCCATTTCTCGAGTCGGGAGGTCGTTCTTCCGACTTCGGTGTGTTCACGAGCTTTAAGTCGTAATGTGGAAACAACATGGACGCTACAAAGAAGATGTGTTGGATTTTATAGCTCAGAGCGTTAAACAACATGTTGATAGCTGTTTACAGTATTTTGCTGTAAAAGTTTGAGTCTTTATATTAGTGATTTTGTCCCAGACTTGTTGCTGCACCAGTGCATTCCCTAAAACCACCTGACTTGTTATCAGGGTTAATGCTAAATAACTTTTCTCACTAATCTGGGTTACTCTATGTGGACAACAACTAAGGCTTATAACCTAATACCATATTACAAATTACAAAAAAATGATATGCCGTGAATTAATCAAATGTTTCTGACCATCACACCAACATTTACTTTCGTGTTTACGTTGTTGTTCCAACTTGAGGGGGTGTTCAGGTGAATTTTCCCAGTCGGGAATTCATTTTTCCAATTATTCCAACAGCACATGAATGCAGCAATACTCCACCTGCTGCTTTACTGCTTCTACCACCAAACCGCCTCCCACTGTTCTAACAATGCCTCGCATGTTGAATTCATATGATTTTATTTTCAATGCATCATCATTAGAGGAGAGAAAACTCTTTTATGTAGTTTATTCAGCCCCATGACATCTATTACAGTAAATGGTACGAGGTGTCACTCTGTACTTTCAGAAGTTTTCACTGTGTTTCTGGTCTGTAGTGATAATGTAGATACAGTACATACAGCACATACAGTATGACTACTACTGATCCCTGCTGCACAGAACAAACGTGTTGGAGTTTAACTTAGTTTGACTTTCTCAGTAATTTTCCCCAGTGTGTGGAATTAGTGCTGGGGGATATTAGGGAGGAAAACAATGGTATTACATTACATACACATGGAGGATGAACAGTGGTGGAAGAAGTATCCAGATATTTTACTTTAATTATTCTACTTTAGTTAAAAGTACCAACAATGTAAAATGAAAATACTACATTGTGAGTTAAAGTCCTGCATTCAAAATCATAAGTATTCTCAGCAAAATGTACTTCAATTATTAAAAGTAAAATTACTGGTTCTGCAAAGTAGTGACTAGTATTATTATATATGACATTATTAGATTAATACTGATGCATCAATGCATTTTACTGTTATAGCTGCTCAGGGTGAAGCTAGTTTGAACTACTTTATACAGTTTGGTAGTTTAGTCCAGTGATTACCCACCTGAGAGTCTCGAGATAAAGAAGAAAAAAAACAGTTCTGCTCCACAAATTTCTATTTATTATTGAGATTTTGAACTGAAGCCTTTTTTGTGAAATATTACATAATTTCACCACTTTGGGCCTCAGTACAAGTACCTTAAAATTGTACTTAAGTACTTGATTAAATGTCACTGAAGATACATATACATCAGAACCTGCATAAAAAGAGGAATTTGAGGATCAGCCCACAGAAATGTTTGTCTTTGTGTAACTTGTCAAAATCGTGTAAAGTTGACACATGCAGAAGCAGCGGAAAAGTCTGACTCCAGTCTTGTGATTCTAGACCAACAACAAATTAGTTTGACTTTATTTGGACTCAACATGGCTGCTTAGAGACTAAGCTAGTTAAGGAATTAATAAGATAATGCTTTTAGGGGCCAAGGGGCCCCTCAGAGGGAGAGCCGATTTAAAGTCAAGGCCAGGCCATCCTATATGTTGTTTTGACAGCGAAGGAAAACAGGGATGCTGCTGCTTGTTAGGATTGAGTGCGTGTGTGCGTGCGTGTGTGAAGGGCTGTTTTCCACTGTAAACCACCAGCTTGCCTGTCTCCCGTGCTGCCTTCAAATGCTGTTGGGAATATTAAATTCAAACAAATTAATTTAAAAAGAATAGTGCAAAAATGACTGTATACAATATGTTTTTTAATTGGTTGTACACATTGGTTGATCAAGCACATGTGAAAGTCAGCAATATAAATCTGAGCGTGAGACATGCGTGTAGAGAACATGAACGCTGTGCAAAGAACTCATGACCGACAGGGATGTGTACATACAAAAACATTGCATTTCTGTAATACTGCAGCACAAAGCTGTTTGATCTTACATGGTTGTTTTGCAGTCGTGGAAAGTAACTAAGTACATTTTGAGGTACTTGTACTTTACTTGAGTATTTCCATTGTATGCTACTTTATACTTCTACTTCACTACATAGTGAAA
Organism: Heterobranchus longifilis; assembly: GCA_028570985.1. NCBI lineage: Eukaryota > Metazoa > Chordata > Actinopteri > Siluriformes > Clariidae > Heterobranchus > Heterobranchus longifilis. The sequence continues at coordinate 13,222 of JAOVVB010002452.1, read as the reverse complement.
GGCAGTATAATACCTTTTACTCCACTACATTTATTTGACTTTAGTTACTTAGCGGATTAAATGTATTAATACAAAATATGAATCAACTAATAGATTATGATATATTATTTCAAATTAATCTACACAGAAATATATAAAGTAATTAAATTGAGCTCCGCCTTTACTAGCTGCAACATTAAAGTGATGAATGCATCAATGCTTTTTATCCAATAATGTAATATATATTATTCTAAAATGTGTCATTCTGCATAATGAGTACTTTTCCAATTTCAATTTCAATGCCTTTATTGTACAATGAAATTAGCTTCTCCAGTGGTACATACAATATACAGAAAACTTCACAGACAAGCAGACACATTAAAGACTATATAAAGAAGTATAACAACAATACATAAATATAAAACAGCGGGTATTAAAATATGTATGATACACAGTGTAAATACAGCAGATTGTATTGCACTTATTGGGGATATTATTCCAAAAAATGCACATATTCGCGATGTACTCAGATATATTGTACATGTTCAGGATAATGTTGCACATTCACACAGGATATTATTGCACATAAAGTATATTTTTCTTTTGTAGGCCCTACTTTTACTTAAGTAAGGTTTTGGATGTAGGATTCTTACAATAACAGGGTATTTCTACACTGTGGTATTTCTACTTTTACTAAAGTAAAATAGCTGAGTACTTCTTCCACCACTACTGTTTTTTTTTTTTTACACACATTTTATAATTATATCTGGACAGAAGCACTAAAATACAGCAATGCTTTACAGCATTTACAGCCTGGATGTGGAGCATAGACAGAACTTTAATGAGTTTTGGGGAAGTGGATTGTTAAAATCGAGAAGCACAGACTGCAGGCATGGCATCAAGTATATATCAACTAAAAGTTGTTGTTCAGTCATATTGATTTAGTATACGATTTGCTTTGTCAGACTGGGATTAAGGACCGGTAATTCCCATATTTCCGGGAGCACTTGAAGGCAGCATGTGTGGGGCTGTGTGTGTGTGTGTGTGTGTGCGTGTGTGATACTCGCTGACAGAGCAAAGAGGAAAGTCTCCGCCGCTCCTCTGCTCCTGGTGTCGAAACTTTCAACTTTTATTATCTTTCTCACTTGGTCAAAGACACCGCACCGTTTTGCGACATTTAGCTGCCGAGAATTCAGCGCTATTTTGCACAGGTGTACGGTTAAAAAGAAAAAGATAAGTACATAACTTGGTTGTACTTTGGACCTATTTTGAAATCCTGTCATAAAGCCTCAAAGCAAGTCCAGCGTTATGGAGCGACGGTAAGAAAATGCGTTTGAATTTGGAGTTTAATGTATATATTCGCTACAGTATGGATATGATAGGCTACATCTTTTATTCTACAATAAGTCACGACACCGTTAGCTTTATGCTACACGTGTCGAGTTTTAATACAAAATGAGAAGCGGCTGCACTTTGAATGATGGAAGTGTGGAAAATATTGCTCCTTCCTCATATGACTCCACCTTTTTCCATCAGAGGAAAAATATTACTAAGGAAAAAATAACTTATGAATAATATGTGCCTCTTCCCTCAAGTGTTAAAAGTATTTATACTTTACCACCAATGACTAGGCTGTTGATATAATTCATTATTATGATTAATTATAAACAAAGACTGAAAACTTGAGAAGGTACAAAATTAAGTTTTAGTCGAGTTTGACTTTTAAAAATGCAGTTTTGGAATAGTGAGTTTATTTAGCAGAGACATTTAAATGTAAACATTTAGTTTACATATAGTATAGTATAGTTTGTTAAGGATAAATAAACATTTATTTATCACTGTATAATAAAGCAGCCCTCACATCTGTGCCATGCTCTGACACTACCAGGCAGTCAGTCCTCCATCACTGACATTTGTAAAAAACAAAAACAAATAAATAAATAAAAATTTAAAAAAGAATCATAATAAACATTTAAAATTTTACCTTTTGTTTTTGATTTCTAGGGCTGCTGCTTCTTAGTCGATTAGTCATTTTAATGTTTCTTTTCCATGCTAAATGACTTATTTCCAAGAAACTTGTGAGCACATCTCTGGTAAACACAAGATTTGATCGTAGTCGACTGAGAATTTCTTTAATCTAGGACAGACCTATTGATTTCATAATTGAATTTATTAAAAAATAAAAAAATAAATAAAAGTGGCTTGGGGGGGGGGATTTGCAGCTCACTGGTTTAAAAATGTCTCTTGGTACTGATGTTGATATTTGTTGATCTTTCATGACACTTCTGTATGATTTCTGATTCTGATTTCTCTGATGTGGTGTCCATTTATAATTATTGGGGTCCAGCTGACGGCGCCCTCTGTCCTCTCTTCCCTCTGCTGAAGTTGTGTTCAGTGGTGCATTGTGGGATTGAACAATAAGGCATTTAGCTCCTGCTATCTCTGCACACTTAGTGCTCTCATGTCCAAACAGAAGTCACTGTCACTCATGACTGCCTTCGAACAAGCGGACACTGCTCTGTTGTTTACACACTAACCATCCAGAAACACCAACAGGAGATGGTTAGGATGTGTTAATGGGTGTTAACAGTGTTTCCCTGTTCTGTTCTGTTTTTCAGTTTGATAAATAATGCAAACATTATCTCTGTGGTAGTCGCTTCTCAATGGACAAATGTCCCTTTTTCAATGACTGCGATCAGGAAGTGGCATTAATAATCATTAAGTTGGTTTGTTGTGTTCATTAAGTGGCTTTAAAAGATGCACTACTCTCGAAAAGCAATTTGCGGACATTCTCAGACTCACAATATTCACTTACATTATTGTTAAACTCCTCAATTTTTCTGCATTACTGTCTCCCAGAGAGACCTAACTTTACTTTTAAGAACCCACCACAGTAAAATAAAACATTAGGTCCACTTAGAAAAGCTTTTGGTGCATCCACAGATCATATTTCAGCCAAAACCTTTGTTCTCACAGCATGTAGATAACCTTTTTTTCCACCAAAATTAGCCTAGTGTGTATATGCAGGTTTTTTAAACGTGGGAAAACCCGCTACTAGACTTCTTTCCCATTCCCATTTTATATCAGTTTCTTATTCAGTCTGTCTTTCAAACTCGGTGCCGACTAATTTGGAACGAAGTTCGAGCGCTGCTTGGACGGAGACAGATGGAAGTTGTGGCTGAGATGATAAAGAGTTGCAGAAGTTACAGATGGAGGTGATGTGCGTCATAGCATGGCACCAGAAAGGGGCATGAAATGAGCGTGTCCATCATGGATGTATAATAAAATCTGGATACAGCGATTGTGGCGGAGCTCTGTTCATTCCTGTGAAAGCTGCTCAGTGGTGCATGAAGCCAAAAGAGCTCAACTGCCGCCTCTAAAAGTCCCCGGATGAATGGCACTACTTTTGCACTGTTGAGCCCATAGAGCAGGCGCACTAGAGACTTCCGACGACGGAACCGGCTACATCCGGTTTAGCGCTCCGGCTAACGTGAATGGGGATTGAATAATTAAATTGTGCGGCTCTTCTAGACTTTAGAAATGTTATTAAACCAAATGGATCTAATCCTGATAGTAAAACAAGTCATTTCGCAGGGGGGTGGTGACACCAGAAAAATAGACGTCTCTTTCGCCATGTAAGTCTATGGGGAAAAGTATTTTCATGACGGCCGCCATAGTTTAGCCACCGTTTGGCCACTATTGTCAAATTGGCTTCAACGCCCGGCGCACTTCCTGGGGGCCTGGACCACCCGGTTGTCCATGTTTCCATCGCTGCCGATCAGAGCTGGAGCCGATAAATGCCCACGACTACTGCAGAGTCATTTGTCCCGCGAAGGAATGCGGATTGTAACCTTTCCCACTAAAGACAAAAGCCAGATGTTAGTGGGTGTTAGGGGCTTGAAATGGATGATGTAATCCTATCCAACCCATTCACATAATGCTTTTATGAAAAGTGAAAAGGAGGGCAGTTTGAATTTCCCGCTCTGCTGCCTGGGCGTGGGTGGCTGTTGTAGTCTGGAGGGGGTGCCGGCTGCAGTGAAAAGGCCGAGCTGTGATGACTGTGAAGCCCCAAGGAGCCGCGTGGTCACGCCTACCGGCGGTTGTGTATTCAGGGAACACTGACGCGCACAGTAGTTGTATCAAATATCTCAGGCTAGAGTCTGCTGATTGGCTCTGTAATGTCACTGCTCTACTTTAGGAAGCAGTGACACTCTGCTGTGTTGCTATGAAGTTGGGATTTTCCTCCCGTCTTTGAAAAGCTCCTTGCTAACTGAATGGAATGAGGCGGTCGGTTTTGGGTTGGAGCGGGGAAACGGAGCATGATGTTTGCCATTACGTCTGTAATTGTTCCTGCTGTAATGCTTGGCTTCTTCCCCCCCCCTCCCCCTCGCTCGTCATATCCCTCTCACTGAGCTCTCCCGGGGAAAAGCCTCATCGCAGTCACACCGGCAGTTAAGGGCTGTAACTGAAACCTGTCCGTGCTCCTCAGGCCATATTATAACCACCTTTCACTGCGTTTAGCATTTTATCTGTTATCTGTGATCTATGCAAATGCCAGGCATGGGCGATTGGCTCTCATTTCCCTAGCTGTCAACATCTGGGCCCCACCCTCTCCTGGTGTCACATGTCCAAAAATATAACATCAAATCTGATGATGTTTCAAATATCTAGAAACCCTTTAATCTCATTTTTTTGTGTTAACGAGGCACTTCATCAGTTTTACACATGGAAATCAGTTTACCAGGCGTGGTTAGTACTACTCTGTGAAAACCAGGCCTTGTTATTGTTTAAAAAATGATGATACCAGTCCCCTTAAAGTGATACCGATACCAATAGAGCGCTTTCTTTTATTCTACTTCATTCGATACCCACCATGTTAATGGAAGCATTCAGTTGTGTAAAATTCCACCACCACATTTATTTTTAGCAGACGCCACAGGCGTGTAGTGTAGCCATAATATCAAACGTTTTCTCGGCACGCTGAACTGCCAACTCCATGAAATACACCGCGGTCGACTTCACCAGACTTCACGGTCGTGGGCCAATCACACTTTGCATTAAATCGAAGAACACTTGCAGTGATTGGCTGCAGGCAAAAGCATACAAATAGTCTTTTTTTTTTCTAGATTTGATTTCGGTCGATACCTTAAAGGTATTGAGTACCGATGTCCAGCCCGAGTGAAAACAGTCACATAATGTCTATAGCATAATCTATAGTGTCTCTTGTCAAGTCTGAGAAAATAACCCTGATGATGTCATCAGATAGTGATGTCATCAGGGTTATTATATTATAGAAAAAACATTTGATCACAAAAAAGGGTTATTATATTGTTTGGGCTTGACATGACAAAATTATAACTGAAAGGAGTTTGTGGAGTTTGAAATACATAGATGTTTACCAGGCAGGGAGGGTCTAATGAAAGACACTATCCAGTTGCATCAAGGGTAATTATTTTTCTTTTTAGTTTGACCCAGACTACATACTGCTGCACAGATGTGTCCCCTGCAAGGGTTAGGGTTTGTGAATAGTAAATCACTGGAAAACCCCTTTAAGCTCTGGCAAGCTATAAATCTTGTAATTAATGTTACAGAATCTTTTAAGGCTTTATCAGTCCCACAATCCTTAAATTGAATGCCTTTTACCCCGCTGTATTTCAGCAGCGAGTGTGTCAGAGGCCGTTTGTGCTGCTGCCTTGACAGTAAGCAGATGGGAGTCTGTCCGTCCTCTGGAGAGTCATGCTTGTCATTGCACTCCTCTTCTTCACGTCTAACAGTCAGTCTGGTTTCTTTAATAAAAGTGACGTGTCAGTGTAAGCCAACACAGTTGCACAGTCAGCCCCCCCCCCCTCTCTACATGATACTGAAGGCCCTTTTTGATGGCTCAACAGTGAGTAAACAAAAGCTGCCTCAGCGGTTTTGTCGGCGGTACAGCAGCACAGAAGGAATTTCTCCCTGAGGGTTGAATTGTAGATCTACTTTCTCCTGAAATTGAACGATGGGTCTTGTTTGCGGATGCTGGCGCAGAGGCCAGCTTTTGATTGTGCTACTTCATTAAACCGGCACACAATAGAGACTCAAAAGTTTGTTTCAAACATGATTTATTTACTTGGAGGAGTGAAGTAGTTGGCGAGGGTTTGTTTATTTTGAGATAATTGTGTGTGTGTGTGTGTGTGTGTGTGTGTTTTGAGCACAAACCAAAAAGAATTCAACTTTCGAAAACACTGATTGACAGAATAGATCTGATTAAAAACTGAAATGAGAAAATGTATCACACAGTGCAGGCATGGGACCATATGAAAATTTCATGTCACGATTATTCTGGCCAAAATAATTGCAATTTACGATATTATCCCTATAATCAACAAAATATGCTTAAAACTCCTAAAACGGCACTAAAACTCAGTGGAATCACTTTACCTTACAAGACTTTTTTTCTTGAAACATTACGACTTTTTCCTCATAAAATCATGAGGTTTTTTTTCGAAAACATAACGACTAAATTTACTTTTTTTTTTTTCATAAAATTGTGATGTTTTTTTTCTCAAAATATTAAGATTTTTTCTCAAAAATCACTATGACTTTTCTCGAAACATAACGACTTTTCTCGAAAAATGACTTTTTTTTTAAGATCCAAATATTTTTTATTGCATCACATATAGGACACTAGTAAACTGCAGTCAATTTGTGAGGATATTCACAATATTTATGATTATCCCAATAATGGAAATTCACCACGATCAACTTATTGTGTTTTTTATTGCGATTATTATTATTATTGTCCCATCCCTAACACAGTGTGAGTGGTTGGTGGTAGATGTAACAGATATGCAAAGAGTAGATATAAAGTCTGAACCTCATTTCAGGAAAAATGTCTGCAGTTCACAGTTCAGTTATTTTTAACAATCATGTGTTTGACAGTGAATTACTGTTAACAGTAAACAGTGTCCAGTTTTTTCTTTTCAGTAACTCATTCTCTGACACACAAACAATACTGCGCTCCTGTAACACTGTCGGACTCACAAAGGACGATGGAGTTTAAAAACAAAAGGATCAAAATCAATCCACACATTCTTCTTCTTTGTCAAAACCAGGCGCCATAAACATTACCCACAATGCAAAAGTAAGGCGTGACACTGAACATAGTTGCATGCCCACGGAATTTCTGAGACATTTCTTCGTGCACCGTCACCGTTTGCATTTATTTTTGTTCGTTTTCTACCAAAACAATGAGAAACTGTTAAATTAATTCAGTTACAAAGCAACTTTCCATTCCCATCAGCTCATTAGTTTTACCGTCCTGATGTTTTCATTGTAAATGTACTCGACGGACTGTCAATTAAGTCCGCTGCACGCAGTTTACTCCGCGGTGTACATTTAGGATGCGAAAACAGGCAGCCTCATTAATTTTTACCTAATGGTCTCTGGGCAAGAGAGCCAAGTCTCACACAGTGGCTGTTTTGGATGATTCTAAATAATAACATTCATAACAGCACGTGTGTGTGTGTTTCATGATGCTGTCTGTGTTAAGTCTCTATAAATGAATCATAGCATCATGCTGTCAGTAAAGACACTGCATCGACTGTATTGTTGTTATCTTCCTAACACACAATCCAGCCGTAGCTTTCTTTAACGCAGCTTGTTTTGTTTCTGGAGAGTTCGGTAATCACTGGCCTACTTTCAGTTGTATTGCAATCAAAGCAGAGCTCAGCTCGGCACAGAAAGTTTAAACTGCGTCTCTCCAAAGACTCGTTATTTATTCGATAATACATTTTATTTATTTTTTATTATTCTAAATGCTTTCTTCTTTAACTTACAACCTGTGTGTGTGTTGTACTGAAGTCTGGAGCAGGTCAAATAAATATGTCAAGTCTGTGTAGCACATGAGGGAAGCGGAAGGATTGTGATCGTGACTGTGTTTATAATCAGTTAAAGGAATGTGCCCTGGAATATAAATACAAAACTGATGCCGTTTTTCCACTTTGGCCCAGAGATGTTGGTGTGATCGCTCTGTTTTCAAAAGATTTAGTGAAGTTCCAGATGTGGTGTGACTGAAAGAACACAGTGATGGTAGATTTGGTAGGTAGTGGATGTTTTTAATACCGTCCTCCTCAGTAGTAAACTTTCAGCAAGCGGGTTGTTGTTGTTTTTCCTGAGTGAGACCGTGTGTCAGTTTAAATGTTTCAGAGTGCGAGACCGCGTGGCTGCTGAGTGCTCCACGCTCTTTTATGGGTCTCAGGGATTCAGAAAGGGTAGTTGTGCTTTGGACTGCAAGAGTACAAGACTGCAGAGTGAAATAATAATATGAAGAGTTGTTGGTCAAAGTGCAGCACGATGTAAGTGTCCACAGAGGATCACAGAGAGACAACTAGTGACGGGAACTGAGGGCAGAGTGCCGACACGCGCTGGAGAGCAGAGACACAAAAAAGAGGAGTGGAGTGGGAGATGTGTTTTATTCCTTGACATGTGTCGAAAGCTTTACAGCGCGGTGAAGGTATGAACAACTGAGAGAAAGGCAACTGGGAAAGATCCTGTAATCCAGGATTCATAGAATCATTTTATTCACAGTATAAGAATATACTTCAACTTAGTAAGTAGTAAGTACAGTGGTTTTTTTTAATCAATAATCTCCAGAGAGCTGCAGTATTTTATATAACATTGACCCTGACATTTGATTGATTGGCACCCTTTATTTTTTATTTAAGATCCCCATTACTTATTACTGCAGTAACAACTATTCTTTATGGGGTCCACACACAAAAAAACAAGATATTCAAACATCACATTATGGACAATCTACGATATCAACGAAACAGAATGAAACATTTATTTTTTAAAGAGAGAAAGCATTCATAATGTCACGTTACACCTTACTAGATTAAACAAATAGTGATATAAAATATATATAACTGCACAATACTACTAGTGTACAGTGATGCATTGCCAATTTGGCACCACAAATACAATCAACCTTCAAATACAGAATATCATGTTGCGAAAACTGATTTCTTTCTGAATAATTGCTGCCAAAAATGACTGATATATTTGACTTTATTTGACTTTAGATACAGACACAAAATCAAAATGTTTACTGTATCAATTTAGATATTTTCCAAAGTTAAAGTCTCTAGAAGTGTGTGATGAAACGTTAAAGAGCAGACGTCACAAAGTGATTCACAATAATTTAATAATCAGCGTTAAATGAGCATCAGATGCACTTTGGTCAGTAAAACTGGGGATTGAATCTGTTTCAGTGTGAGTGTTTTATATTCATTTATTTATGTATTTCTGTCTGTTTAACCAAAACTGATAGACAGCTTAAACTGAACTGAATTCTCAGTTAATATCACGGAAAATCAAGGCTCTCATCAGACGAGTTTATTTCATCCTCGCAGAGTCACGTAAACGGAGCCAAGAGTGGAAAAACACTCTGTGAATGACGGTGTGTGATTTTCAACTGAAGATTTTTTTTTGAACAAATGTCTGGAGTCGAGGCCAGCTCCATTGTTCCCTCCTCCAAACAATGCAGATTGTTTGATTCGCTTGACAGCCTTTCCACATCTCTGCAGCAGAGAAAACAACTGGTGTGCAGTTTAAGAAGCTTACGACCCTTTCCCAGACACAGTATCTGATTAATGCAGTTTGGGTTTTTTTAAGTAGGTCTACTCCTTTTTTGTGTCTTGTTTTGAAGGGGAGCGGAGGATACTGGTGTTGGATGTGGAGGATTCCTTTGTAGTTGCCTGGGAGGTGGTATTTAAGAACGAAGCCTTCGCCTCAAGGAAACTACACATGCATAAAGGAAGGGTTTGCATTAGAATGAAGCTGAAATGCACAATGGGACAAGCCTGAGCAGCTTGTATGAGGTTTCACTCTCGTCCATAGCTAGACTTTGTGTGAAAGCTGAGCCGGTGTCAAACACCACACTTACTGTAGAGTAGTACGCAGTGGTGTGAGAGATCTAAGATGTGTCCTTCCTTCGTTCCTCAGTGTCTAAGAAGCACGGGAAGCTGATCACCTTCTTGCGCTCCTTCATGAAGTCCAGGCCCACCAAGCAGAAGCTGAAGCAGAGAGGCATCCTCCGGGAGAGGGTGTTCGGCTGCGACCTGGGAGAACACCTCCTCAACTCAGGACACGATGGTGAGAAACACGCAGTCACACCTGAGAGCAGTACTGTTTCCTGGATCCATTTAAGCTGGTTTTCAACACCGTCAATTCTCAAATAGTGGCTTAAATCCCAGGACGGTGGTTTACAGCAAACAGAACAGGCCTTTATTTTCAACAGGCTTTCATTAGAGACTACTTTCACCTGTTCTCTGGTTAATGCAAACTCAAAACTTCCTCCATGTTTACCTGTTGACTTGATAAGTCCATCATTAGGCATCTTCGGACCGGAGGCACTTTTTCATAGTTCTTTCATAGTCAAGAACTAGGTCTGTACCTGACTCCCATCAGTCGACTCATATTTGGCTGTTTAATACAATTATTGGACTGTTTAAGCCTGTTTTATTACAGTCTATTACAGTTTATGCACACATGGCATAGTGCACGACTTGTTAGATGGCTTTACAGCATGTAAATAAAGCAAACTGCACACTGACTGACAAAACAAACACCTGCTCGACTTAAAGAATCTCAGTCGTCTGATGATTCAAATCTTCAACTTTCAGAGGGCAGCCCTACTAAGAACCCCCTTTCTATGAACGATCATAGCTCTTAGAACGCCGTTTTGAGGAACTTTTTTAGCTCCTATTTCAGGGTAGGTACTCTACAAGCAGAGGAACCGACTACAAGTGTCGTAAGTGCAAATGCAAACAGAAAAAAAGCCTGTGAAGGTATGTAGTTCTCAGGTGAGCTCTCCAGTGGGCAGGTCCTCTCAGTCCCCAGAACTGTTTAGTGTGAAGACGCCTGATCATTTGCACGAACAGCTGAACAGCAGACATACTGACGTCACAGCAGAACATCCACCGAGCAGTGGAGCGTCATGATCCATTAGGCTGAAATTCTGGAATGTAATTATTAACAATGTTTAACATATACCAGTGTAGGAATTGATAAGATTTTATTGATACCAACGCCACTGTCGATTCTGCTTATCGGTCCGACTCTTTATCGATTCCCTTATTGAATCCTAATCAATTTTCTGCGGAAATAAAGTAGGCCTGCACGCGCTGCTCGGTTGGGGAAGCAGTGGCACACGTGTGTCAAATACACGGCATTCCTGGAATTTAAAGCCCATGTTGCACAGAAAGATGTTTCAGCATATTGCTGGTGTTTTTACAGACGTTACAGCAGCACTGTTGTCATCTTTCTTCATGAAATGAAGCCACGCTTTGGGCCGTTTCTTCCTCTCTGACTCCTTGTTCCTCTTGTTCCAAATTTACAGCAGCGCAGACGCACGACTTTGAAGTCATTGTTTTGTGCAATTGTCAGAAAAACATGCCGGCATTGATGAAAGGATTTGATAACCTATCAAGCTCCTCGTCTCTGTAATGATCTTCCAGTTTTAGTTTTGGGAGGCAGAGAGCAGTTTCACTTTGAAGAGTAGACTGAAGACTTTCCTCTTTAAGGAAGCATACAGTTTGGGATGACGTTGTATTCATTTTAAAAGTTTATTATTTTATTTTTTGGTTTTATTCTTCATCTTTTTATTGTGTGCTTATGTATTTCTTGCTTTTTATGCTATGTATTCTTTTTAACTGTGAGGTGCGTTGATACCACGCTCGGTGAATTTGCACCATAAATAAAAATTTGATTTGATTTGATAATCTCAGAGTGGATAATACCATTTGGAACCGGTTCTCGATTCCCATCCCAGTACCAGTGACATCATGAGCCGGAGCTCAGTGTTTATTCACATTTTGTTGTAGAAAATGTTCCCAGCCCAAACACACCTGCTGCGTCCTCCATTCCAATTTCTGAGCTAATGCTTTTGAGATGAAAGTCATCATGTATCACCACACACTGTATGTAAACAGCAGCTCCGCCTGTGATTAAGATATTTGCCGGGCTAAAGTCCATGCCTACATTATGTGCTGTAGCTACATTGATTTTTCGGAGCTCTCAGCAGCGCCGTGATGCTCTCAGTGACAGAGCGGGAGGATAATGGTGTCCTGATTACACTGTAACATCAGCCACAACCAGCGTAATGATGCTACTCCGATGTCGAAGCTTCGATCAATAACTTCATTTCAAGCTCACGTTGACGCCATCCTTAAAAGCCATTTATTCATGATGAATCATGTTGTGTATCTGGATATGAGTGGTTCTCATCGTAGCGAGCACATCAGCTCACGGTCATCACGCTGAGTCCTGTCCGTTTAACAAGCGTCTGGTCACAGATCAGCGTGGGGCGTTCTGCATCGCAGTCACACATTCACGGGTGAAGGAGTCAATCCTTGACCTCCGTAAATCCTGCCTTACCTTGACACAGAGAGATAAGCCTCTCTGTCACACTTTGCTGGGTCGAACGGTCAAGATGTTCTGACTGCCTCACTGACTTGTAAGAAAGATAACTGTGACCTTATGGAGCAACACAGTTTATGATTTTATAATTTATAAGTAGAGCACTGAAACTCTGCTGCTATATTACAGACTGATCTGGGATGGAGGTGGAAGTAGACAAATGTAAAGGATTTCACTTTTTAAGCACTTTTGCCAAGAAATCTGTCCAAGACATCCTGTAAAATTGGTTAAGATGTTGAAAATGTAGTCATCAAATGCCATTAAAATAAAAGTTTGAAGAGACAGCTAAAGACAGGAAAAAAGCCAAAGTCTATACTCCATGAAATAAATGTTTCTTTCATAAATCTCCGTTAAATCCTCACGTTTCGAATGGCATGCAGACAAAGGACCGATCAGAGCCGACGACGTGGGGCCGGTGCTGAGCTACCATCTTGCATATCTCTCACTGGCTTGGTGTTAGGGCTGCACGATATATCGTTTTTTTTATCGTCATCACAATATCAACTTTTGCAATAAACACATCGTGAAAGACTGCGACATATCGTGAAAGACAGGATATTTTTTAGTTTTTAGTTGAAAGAGAGTATCGGTAGAAAACTGTTCTTTCAAATTTAACTATCATTCTTTTTCTTAAATGGTGCCTTTTGTGTTCAGTTCAATGTTCAATTAGTTCAATTAAATGTCCGAAATAACTTCCTTTCAGTTTATTTTTAATTCAACAAGCAATGTGTTGTATTTTAGCAGAATACTGAAAGCAGCAGAAAGGCAGAACTGATATGACTGT
>JAOVVB010002437.1:0-17304 GCA_028570985.1 Heterobranchus longifilis | reverse complement strand
TTTACATGAACGACAAACAGGAAAAACACTGTTCTTCCACAGCAGGAAGTCAATATATCGCTTTATTTTAAGCTAACATTTAGTCATGATGACTCCCTGTAGTGTCGCAAAGCCCTAGCTGTATGCTGTTAGCAACATGTACTGAGGTTAGCATAACAAGCTAGCGAGCTAACGTTAGCGTCTGATCCAAGTGGGTCCAGATGCAGCCGCAGACGAACGTGAAGGAAGGTGAACTTCCAAATAAGGAGCTTCCTGGTACCGCCCTACTGTGCTGTGATTGGCTAGTAGTCGATAGCTCGACGTGCCTCGACGTGTCCTGTGATTGGAAGCGAGTTTTCAGCGAGTTTTCGCTCCAGCCCGAGGATGTAAACATCCAGCCCCACGCAGCCTCATCCCTGGGGTTTTCTGGAGCTCCAAATCGAGCGCGGGGCTCCATCCCTGGGTGGATTTGGGCGAATGTCGGGCCGGGTTTCTGGAGGTTCTGGACCTCCAAAATGACACGTTTTTCCAGACTGTTTTTCAAAGTGTCTCCCTGGTGGAGCGCTGGCTCCACAGCTCGGTAATTTCATGTTTGGTTGAGATGTTGATGTGTGTGTGTGTGTGTGTGTGTGTGTTTGCTCTCTCAGGAAGCTGCGTACCACCCAGAGGTCAGCAAGGAGGTCCAGATGAGAGCCCTGCGCTACGGAAACGAATGTGCTTCTGGATATCTGGGACTGCTGGAGCATGTGCTGGTGGTAAGACATCTTTACCCACAGACATGAACACACACTAACACATGCTGTACCTCAGCACGTTACTGTCCTAGCAGTCCCTAAAAACACCTCATGACAGACGTAGTCAAACTGAGGGAATTGTGCAGCCATGTCACAGCTAACACAGTGCAGACAAACATGTAAAAACTCTGAAACAACCCCCAAAAATAATGTGGGAGACATTTTTTTTAAAATCCTCCTCCAGACACGTTTTAAAGTATGTAAACACTCTATACTCTGCTATGATTAATATTTTGTTTAACATCATTTTCCCACAAAAAAAGTAAAAGACAAAAAATAAACTACGCTATGGAATTCTCCAGCCACAAGTTGACTTGATTGGTTCCTTAGATATGTGATGTCATAAAACCTGGCTGTCTGAATCCAGAATTTAGAGACTGGCTGCGTCCAAAATTTGCTATTGCAAAAACATGCTATTTAATATGCTAAATAGCACGCAATGTGCATACTATTTCCGGTGAAATGCAAACAAAAATGTCAACATTAGAGTTACAGAGCAGAAAACTTCATTCAGCTGCTCTCATTTTATGCATCTGAGCCGAGGAGAGGACGCACTTCCAACCAAAAGTTAATGGACTACTTTTTTTGCTATAACAATGCAGTCATTTTTAAATCAATATTCTATGTCAAATGATTGATTTCTCTGAGGATAATGTAGGATGCAACACCGTCTGGGTTCTATTTTCACTAACGACTCATTCTGCATTGTCCCTTACGTGTTTAGTCGTGTTGTTGATTGATTCAGGGTACTCAGCTCACAGCACGATGCGTTACATTAACGCTATCTTATTTCTATTTTTATCGATTTAATAGCACATTCATATACCGTCTATACTGTGAACACCTGCAATATTCCCTGTAATACATCCTCTAAACTCTGCAGCTCTCATACAGAACGTACTGTTTACATATTACTGTAATATTATTTGTACTTGAAGTTAATTAAGCCACCTGTCCTTGGAACTTTCTTTTTCACTTGTATATATGTTTTATTTTGTTTTGTGTGTACTTTTTGTTTTGTGTTGTTTCTTGTTATGCACCGTGACATCAGGACAAATTCCTTGTATGTGAAAACTACTTGGCAATACAACTGATTCTGATTTGAGTACCAAGTATTTCAATTCTACATATTGTGTGATACAAATATGCACAGATCCTGTCCTCTTCTGGTTGAAACTCTTCTGGCTGACCTGGTGGCAGATGTATATGGAGACAGCTTTCATCAGAAAAGCCAACGTGTGTTAGCTGCTGTAGCTTTGACAGTGGAAGTGAGACAATAACATTTGACAACTTAATTTGCATGCATATGAATATTATTCATCATTTTTTGACAGAAAATTTCATACAGTTAAAACATAGTTTCTAAACTATGTTAGTGCACTATTGACGCCTTTCTCCAGTGTGGATACGCTGGTGAATCTTCAAATGTGAAAGTTCTCTGAAACTCTTCCCACACTGGTCACAGTCGTAAGGCTTTTCTCCAGTATGGATATGCTGGTGAATCTTCAAGCTACGCAAGCGAGTGAAACTCTTCTCACACTGGTCACAGTCGTAAGGCTTTTCTCCAGTGTGGATACGCTGGTGAATCTTCAAAGTTGCAGAATGTCTGAAACTCTTCCCACACTGGTCACAGATGTAAGGCTTTTCTCCAGTGTGGAGACGCTGGTGGATCTTCAAATGTGAAAGTTGTCTGAAACTCTTCCCACACTGGTCACAGTCGTAAGGCTTTTCTCCAGTGTGGATACGCTGGTGAATCTTCAAAGTTGCAGAACGTCTGAAACTCTTCTCACACTGGTCACAGACGTAAGGCTTTTCTCCAGTATGGATATGCTGGTGAATCTTCAAGCTATGCAAGCGAGTGAAACTCTTCTCACACTGGTCACAGTCGTAAGGCTTTTCTCCAGTGTGGATACGCTGCTGAATCTTCAAATGTGAAAGTTGTCTGAAACTCTTCTCACACTGGTCACAGACATAAGACCTTTCTCCAGTGTGGATACGCTGGTGAATCTTCAAGCTATCCAAGTGATTGAACCTCTCCCCACACTGGTCACAGACGAAAAGCTTTTCTATAAGCTGGTGAAGCTCCAAGAGTGCCAAAAGACCGAAACTCTCCCCACACTGGTCACAGAGGTAAGGCTGTTCAGTGTGGTTACGCTGGTGAATCTTCAAGTTATCTAAGCGAGTGAAACTCTCCCCACACTGGTTACAGCGGTGTGGTTTCTCTCCAGTGTGGATCAGCTGGTGAATCTCCAAGTTGTCCAAGCCAGTGAACCTCTCCCCACACTGGTCACAGCGGTGTGGTTTCTCTCCAGTGTGGATCAGCTGGTGAATCTTGAAGTTAACCAAGTGATTGAAACTCTCTCCACACTGATCACAGAGGTAATGTTTTTCTGTAAGCTGGTGAAGCTGCAAGAGCACCAAGAGACTGAAACCCTCCCCACACTGGTCACAGCGGTGTGGTTTCTCTCCAGTGTTGGCAGGCAGAAGTTGATCCAGCTGTTTGCCATCAAGACTCCCCTCACTGTCATCATGAGGTCTATCTGGTGTTTTGCAGATCTGTTTCTATGAAGCAAAAAAATGGACAGAGAAAGAGACATATAAGACAATATAAAATTGTACTTAGATAGGAAGTAGTGTCCTGATACATGACAGGCGGTAAACATAGAATTGTGTTTCTTTTTCGTCAAGTCTACTATTTTCTATGTAATGAAACCTGATATCATGGTAGCATAATCACACTAAAGGATCAAACGATTGGAGAAAACATGTAAAGTTTAGGATGATGCCTGAATAAAGGACATGATATTAGAGGCTCAGCTGCAATTTTAAGCTGAAAATGTGATATTTTGAAATCCTACACTTAAAGAACACACAGATCAGTTTAATAATGTTGCTATAATGTGAGCAGCTGAAGGCCATCCCTGTAGTAGGTAGTAGCTGGGAGTTTATGCAAACAGCTAGCCAGGAGGCAAAAAGTAGTTGAATTCATGACTTAAATGCATGACTGATATTGAACACAAAGTGTAGCTGTTTATTTTATTTATTTTCTCAGTGTTCATTTCTAGAACTGTTTGTCAATGTAAAACACTGTATGTATAATGTATAATAATGTTAAATATTCTTTAAGTTATTTGTTTAAGAAAGCAGCCTTCCCAGACTTTTGCACACATCAGTGTCAAATCAGTCACATCAGTGCAAAATCCACACAAAAAAGGTATACTTTCATTCCAGCTCAAAAATTGGACCACCATATCGGTAATCTGTGAATTTTTCCCCTCCAACATTGGTATCAGTCTGAAAAATCTCATTTCAGTCTGGCCCTTAAACGGGTTGCAGCACACAAACGTGTGCTCATGATGTTATTTTAAAGAGTTATAGCATGCAGGTACCACTGACAAAAAAATAAACCACAAAATCTACACCACCTCAAATTACAAAAATGTAAGCAAATAATGGGAATCAACAAAAGGCCAAATAATATCAGTTAGGTTGCATAATCAGGTATACTGTCACGATAGAATACTCACTGTATGCTATAGTGACTTCCTGTTTACATTTTTGATTGTTTTTGCCAGATTTTGGCCAGGTTTCCCAGCAACCGATTCACACATTACTACGACGACTGTGGGGTGTCAGAGTAGGAGGTTTTCTAAATTCTACAAAGTCGCTGCGTCTGAAATCACATACTATGCACTACATACTCAATATGTATACTACCGTTCAACATACTTTTGTGTAAATAAACAGTAGTATGGATCTTTTCACACTGATCTGTAATTTCCGTGAGCCTCGTAACCATGGTAACCCGTGCCAGCCTCAGCTCTACCGTCGTCGCCAGATAACGTTTAAATTAGTGGAAAAAAGGAAAGCAGCTAATCCAACGGTCGCAGATGACAAAATCATTGATTTTTAATCTGTAGAAATGTAAACTGAAGCATCATTGACGTTACAGAGCTGCCACGCTCACTGTCCGTTTGTCGGTTATCAACGTTGTCGTTACTACCGCTTTGCATTGTGGGATATTTATGCCGGCGTAGTGTCCAGTGTTGCATACTGTAATATTTCACTGGAAATAGTACACACATCGTGTACTATTAGTTTCATACTAAGGTTTCGGACATACTAAAAAAATCTGACATACTATTTTATCCTACTAAATAGCATGTTACTATGCGAATGTTAAAGTAACTTACCTCTGCCGATGAACTCATTTTGCTTTTCTTCTACTAGATATTCTTCCACCTGCAATAACCGATAAAACGTAAATTAATAAACAAAAAAGTATTTTTATTTTGAAAAACAATCACTACCAAATAGCCATAAGAGAGATAGCATTAATCCAGTCAGACAGAAGCAGAAGCACTGAATCTTGCTGTGCATTTTTTAAATAACTGCAGCTTAAAGTACTAAACTAATGCTGTATTTGGAAAATATTAATAGGAACAATAAAACACACAGTGTGGCTATTTCAGTCCATCTTTACCGACAGTTGCTTACTGTACGCAGAGAGGCATCCACTTTCTGGCTAACATTCGATCATTCTATCACTTTAACTACGAATATAATGTTTTCAGTAAATTTAACAGTATACAACTAAAGTCTAACTTCTTATCTTTCAAACCGGATATTGTTTTAATCATTTACTTTAGCGTTGTCTTTACCAGAATTGGGAAAAAAAAACAGCAGTGAAACAGCCAAACAAAGTTTGTTTGTCTGGACTAAAGTTGTCTTTAAGGATACATTCAAACTATAGACCATCATTCAGAAATAAAAGAAGAAAAAGAAGAAATTCTGTTTTTTTTTTCTTACCGTTGATGTGTGAATGAAGTTTAATTATCTTCTGCAGGTCAGCGGAGGTCTCCACGCAGGTCAGAGTCAGAGAGGGTTGATAGATGCATTGATGGTTTCCATGGTAACAAAGTTTGAATTCAAAAGGAATTGTGCGAATGTGCGCCGAGCTTTTGATTTCCATCCTTTCCCTGACGTCCTCCCCTCTCCTCTGATTTTTACCCCTCACATGCTGACATTAGCACAACTATATTTATTAGAAATAGCCTAATGTTTATGATTGTGTGTGTGTGTGTGTGTGTGTGTGTGCAAGATAGTCTCGATAGGGATCGATTGCTTTTGTCTGGCTCCTTGCTTTGACCAACCGTGGTTTAGACTGAGACTAGGTTACCTCCCACCTCATTACCATATCGACACATAAATAAATAAATAAATAAATGTGGAAATAAATAAATGTATAAATAAATACATGAATAAATAAATAAATGTATAAATATATACAGGAATAAATAAATAAATACACAAATAAATAAATAAATGTACAAATAAATACAGGCATAAATAAATAAATGTCTCTCATGTCTCTCATCTCTCTCTCACACAGATGCTATTTTTACACACACGTGTGGCTGGCGCTGACATACATGGCTGCATTGTTTTGACTGTTTTAGTGTGTGTTCTCCAGCATCACACAGCGGACACAGGAAGTGGTACACAATTTGAAAAACATAATTTTTAACACCACGCTCTCTACGCAGGGAATAAAGTCTAATTAATGTGTGCTGTGTCCAAAGTTCACGGACATGAACGGCTGCGTCATGCGGCATCCCACCGGCACCCCCGATGATAACATTTTTGTTTGCACAGTGTCCGATGGTCGCGTAATTGCGCTCTCGCATCAACCGGCATCCATCTGGCTCCCGACGAGCGCATAGGTGCGAGGTCGCTTTCATTGCTGCTGCAGCTTTAATTTTCCAGTTGTGTTTTTGGAATCCTGAAAAGGGTTTCCAGCACACCTCGGTCCATAGTGGTGCAAAACGGTTGTGGTTTGTTCCCCCATTAAGCTGTATTTCCTCTGCACTATACTCCAATAGTTTTCAGCAGTCAAGTTCAGCTACTGCTGATGAAAACCTGACATTTCCTGATTTTGCTGCATCACAATAAAAGCTTCTAAATAACAGGAGACTTTTATTTTATATTTGAGGGGCTATAAAACAGCATTTTTATGACATTTGTGCAACAGTCTCACCTGATTTGGGTAGTTTTCTAGGAGAAGGGCCAACCTTTCCATCCTCTCCCTCTGAGAACTGGTCTGGAAACATAAAGACACACGAGTGTTAAAGATCACAGACTCTCAAAATGAGGACTAGAGGAGACAAAGAAGTAATTTTGAGATCAAATCCAGCTCACCGTCTTCATCCTCGTCATCATCTGCTGGATTAATCACCACCGGTGGGTGGGTGGGGCTCGGCACGGGCTCCTGAGTTTCTGCCTTGATGACCCCTCTGATCTGCGGGTTGGCTGCCGTGGGCAGAGGGGCGGCTGGCGGGGGGGCTGGCTCCTCGTGCGGCTGCTCGTCGTTTCTGCTTACACCTGGATGAATTACATGATCGTTACTGCCTTTCACAGGTGGATGTAAAAGTGTCTTAAACTCTCTACACTTCAATTCTTTCAAGAAAAGTCCACTCACTTTTATCAGGCGGGACAAAGACGCCATCAATGTAGCGGGGCCTTTCATGGGAGAAGGCACAGTGCGGCTTTTGGCAGCCGGCCGGCTGGTTCTCCCAATAGCACGCGATCTCCTTTCTGTTTTTCTGTTTCAATGAAAGAATAAACAACATGTAACAGCATGCACGGAGACGGGCTGAGCACATATCTATTAGACCTACGTCCATAAATATTATACATGCAAATACCTGAATTCAAAGGAGGCTACTTTTACACTTGCACGCTGATAAAATTGTTAATGTTTCTCTTAGAAAAATACGGTATGATGACTGAAAAGAAAACATGGCGTGGCTATTCTCTGGGATATTATGGAGGAAGAGTCAGTATTTCAATTAGCCCCATCTTCAAGGCAAGCATTTAGATGTAGCTGCCCAAACTAGCATTAGCCTACGTTAGCTATAATTAGCTTGCGGCAGCGTAAGCTAACACCAAACGTTTCATCCACAATGTTGAAGGAAAGACCACAGGCACCGGGTGTGTTATTTGACATTAGCTAACGTTAGTTAAGTTGACAAGTAGCTAAATTACTAACTTAAGTTGTTAAATGAATCACTGCCTTGGCTTGCAGAGTCAATGTTAGCCAACGCTAGCTAACGTTTAAGCACTTCATTCAGCAGTCTTATGTTTTACATATTACCTACTCTTGTAATTGGCTTATCGAAATGTATTTGATTGCATGTGAATGAACTCTCCCTGTGTTTTTACTGGTTTTTACTACCGTCTTACTTGTAATTCATGTTGTTTGTGGTGAAGCCAAAAGACAATTTGCCACATTGTGGACAATAAAGTTTCTAACCAACATGTCGCAGTTTTTCACGATGTTTGTTGCACAAGTTGATATCGCGATGACAATAAAAAACGGTTTATTGTGTAGCCTTACTGTGTAGTATCTCTCTATTTAAAACATACTAATGTGGATTTAGCTGACGTGTTCCTCCCAACAGCAGGAGTTGAGCTCCTGGTCCAGGATTTACACAGGGAGACTTCCCCCCCACCCTTCGTTAATGTCCACTCGAGACACACACAACCTCGAAGGGAAAGACATTTCTGCATCTTCATCAGTTGAAAATGTTTAAATATGCTTACTGTGATCTCCATGTGGCGAAACTTGCAGACGGTCCGGAAGCAGCGTCCCTCCTGCCAGAGGTTGCAGACGGTCTCGCTGCCCATCGCCGCCTCACAGTGTCTGAACGGGCAGCTGTCTCCCTGCACGGTACATCAAACACAGTAAGAGTCCGCTCACTTTCTAACGGGTCACACCGGGTGTGTGCTCAAACGTTGCTTACTTTCGTGCAGGTGGAATAGTAAAAGAAGTAGCAGTCATCTCCATGGTTGGTCATAGTAAAGCTGGTTTGAGTCTTGAGTGGCGGAGGTTACGACCTTTAACCCAGCAGCCGGTTCTCTTCAGGACGACACATCAGAAACACAAACACGACTCCATTACATCACCTCACTACGAGATTTATAACATGTCTACAAATGTAAAGCTAATGCCAAGGACTCTACGTTCAGGTTTTTTCCATATAAAATAGAATGACTTGCTCCAACTTGTACATTTGGAATTCTTACTGGAGTTAAGTACAAAACCATCACTACACTAACATTTTAGCTTTCACACAACTAGACACGGGACGATATGAAAATGTAATGCCACAATTATCCTGGCCAAAATAATTGATATTATCCCAATAATCCACGAAATGTTTAAAACTTTTTTTCTCAAAACATTGTGACCTTTTCTCAAAACAATGCAACTTTTTCCTCATAAAATTTTTTCTGTAAACATTACGACTGTTTTCTATAAACATTACCATTTTTTGAAATATGATGACATATGAAACATTGCATTCACAAAAGAAAAAATTAATTGAGACCATATCTCATAACTATGAGAAAATACCCTGTAATTACGAGATCTCTTAATGACAAGATCAGGATCTCAGAAACATGAGATCTTTTGTTGTAATTACGAGGGGTTTGGGGGGTCCTCTCCCAGGAAAATTTGAGTCAAACACTTAATTTCCTGCATTCGGATGGTTTTTCTGCACCAATTTATGGTGAAAAGATCTTTAATTTCTGTCCTCTGCTACATGTTCTTATTAGGGGGGAGACAAATGCACATGTTCCAAATATTGAGCGAAACATGTCCCCTGCGCCCCGCCCGAAACCTACGTGTGAGATGCAAAACTGGGGATAGGGAGAGAAGAAGGGAAGCACTGTCATTTTAAGGCAGCCTCCTATTTTGTTATTAGCATTGTGCCACCTTTACCTGAGGTGGCTGAGAAGCTGTCTCCCTCTGGGGCGTGCTGCTGGTTAGGGTGTCTCCGTGGCGGTATGGAGTCCTGAAGGAACACTTGATCCGTGAGATAAGAGGAAAAGGGGGGTGGGTCGCCCAGAGACACTTGTCTTCCTACGACATCCCTTTTCTGAGACTCTGAGACATCTTTATCTCCGCCAGACTGCTAAACTTTACTGATGGTCGGGTGGATGCAATAGAGTCCTTTGGGGATTTCTTTTTTTATTATTTTTTATTAATTGGTGTAACTAATGAAAGAAAGAAATAGGAGGGGCATTAACAGCCAGAAAAAAAAAAATTGTTCCAAAAAAAAAGCTTAAATTGGTGTGACAAAAAAGGGGGTGGATGGCAGGTGGAAAAACTCCTCGGCTTCTTCTTGGACTTGGTGAATATTTGCACACCTGGTGACATTTGGGTGATGGCAGTAGAAAAACATGGGCAGGATATTCAAGCCTCTAGAGATTTTCAGCCAGTGCTGAAGAGGAAAAAAAAATCTTCTGCCACTGTATTCTCATGGGGGGCAAGCTATCCATATCCAGGGATTCCCACAAAGGGCCAAGTGGATGGTTTAAAACCTACAGAATCAATCAAAAACACTCCCCAGGGAACTGAAAAGGTGTTATTAGGAGACAGACAGTTGTGCACAAATACAAAGGAAACAGTTCAGACATTTCCACAGGAAGTACAATATAGTGAGGCAATAATGACTCCAGGGCAAACAGGAATATAACAGGGGCCCAGGTCTGTGGACAGACTCACTGTCATTACACTGCATTATCTACCCATGTTTATAGATTTCAAGTATCTAATCCAGAATAAAGAACAACTAACTTTGCTATTATCGGTAGTCTAGACCTGGGTTGTTTATTTCCCCGAGATATGGAGGCCTTAGTTTGACACTGAACAACAAATCTGGCTTCCATCTTAGGAAAACAGGAAACACGCACTCTACAGAAGAACAATGGGACTTACACTGAAATAACTTGATAGAAATAAAGATTCACAAAGTCACTAACTCACATTACAAGTAAAACAAATACTCCTGGAGCCACAATCACAAAATGTCGTTAATGTTTATATGAAGTTAACGTTACTAATTATTAACCAGAATCGTCAAATAGCATAAGGTGTTCGGGGCTGTTGGTTCAAGGTATGTAGCTAGTGGTGAAAGCTTAAAAACCAAGACAGTTAAGAAAACAATCGGATACTTACTGTTGAATAACAAAAAGTAGCCCAAAGTTAGCTGGAACAAACTACGAGCGATTCCCAGCAGCGATGGAAAGACACTAAGGTTAATGCAGATCGGGAAATATTAGCCCTAACTAAAGAGATGGAATAATGTTAGCTAGCTATAGATACACAGTGACGTGACTTTAGTTAGTGTGTAATGTCATTTTAGAGTTATTTTAACTTACGTAACATAGCAGAGGCCTACCACCAATGTTTCGCGGCCTTATCGTTAGCGTTAAGTTAGCTAACGCTAGCTAGCTAATTGTTGTTAAGACGGGTGTTTATTTCGCAATTGCCGAGGTATTTACTTTCGTAGTTTTACTATGTAACAACCAAATACATTATGTAAATAAAGTATGCGATGTTAATTACCCGTTTCAGATTTTTAAAAGATTAAAAAAAGTTGTTTAATGTAGCAAAGACCTCGTCCAGGTTCGTTGACTGCCGCAACCGTTCAGAGTAGACCACAACAAAATGGCGGCAGCAAGGAACGAGCGAAAGAGTCAAGTGGGCGGGGCCACACAGTATGCTGCGTTTGAGTCAACTGGAAAGATTGGTAATTCGACCACTTTACTTCTCCCATGCCATACCCCATATTGTGCTTTTAGTTTACGTCGACCAACTACGAAATCATACTAAAACATTATTTTTTTATTGGACCTTGAGTCCGGAATAAAGTCGGAATTGAATTGAAATGAATTGAATATTGCGTCAGCAATTTAAGATATATGGACCATGATCACCTTTACTTCTAGGTACATTTTGCTTACAAAACTATATACCGCCTTAATTGCATTCACGGTGCAATAAATAATATTCCCACAGGGGAGCAGCGTGAACTCCTTTGTCACATGGCTGATATCCCGATGTCCCTGAATGCCTCATTTCATGTGACGTAGTGGATGTTTACCTACTTGTAAGTAGCCTACATTTACTCAAGTACTGTACTTCAGTACAATTTTGAGGTACTTGTAATTTGTAGAGTATTTCTATTTTATGTTACTTTATACTTCTACTCCACTACATCTCAGATACTCAATACTACATGTATTTGATAAATTGATTAATACTTACTTTACAGATTAAAACCAGAAAATAAAACAAATGAGATATGATGTATGATTATTATAGATTTTTAGATAGTTTTGTACTTTTACTTGATTCAGTTTTAAATACTTGTAACAGAGTATTTCTACACAGTAGTATTGCTACTTTTACTGGAGTAAAAGATCTGAGTACTTCTTCCTCCACTGATTATTTTGTTGGTTACTTTGAAAAGTACAACCGGAAGTACTGTATTTTATTATGGTGATTCGGATAGTTTTGTACCTTTACTTGATTACGTTTTAAATACGTGTAACAGAGTATGTCTAGACTGTAGTATTGCGACTTTTACTGGAGTAAAAGATCGGACTACTTCTTCCACCACTGATTATTTCGTTGGTTATTTTGAAAAGTGAAACCGGAAGTGGTGCATTTTATTATGGTGAGTTTGACAGTTGTACAGAGTTTGACAGTAGTCTTATCAGTTGTCTGTCTGTTACTCTGCTGAGAGTCGGTAGCCGTTGTATCGCGTGCAAACGGAGTCATTTTAAGATCACTTTAAGATTTACAACGAAGCCGACAATTTTAGGAGTGAAATATAAACTGCTTTCTCGTTGTTTCCCGCCTCAATGGACACTGTTCAGGTGAGTTATACACAGGTTTACACGAGCTAGCGTTAGCATGTGGCTAGCAGCGGTTGGCTAACAAGGGCAGGGCCAGTTAGCCGCAAGGTGACAAACAGGTAACGATAGCTAGTTGTTTGGGGGCTAATGATAACGACAATCCGTTTACACCTGGCTAACTATATTTTACATTGTTACATGTTCGTCTTTTTGTTTTTGACACACCTTGTTTTGTCATCCTCAGAAAGTGACGTCCGGATTTTCTCTGGACCTGGGACCACTGAAAGAACCTCTGGGATTTATTCGTGTCCTGGAATGGGTAAGTAAAGTGAAAAAGTGCTTAAAATGCAGTGTTGGGAAGGTTACTTTTGAAATGTAATAGGTTACAGATTACCCTGTTAAATAAGTAATGCAACTATTTCAATGACTTCATCAAAGTAATGTGACTTATTACATTTGATTACTTTTCTAACAAATGTTTTTGCGGGCAATAAAGCTCAAAAGTCGTAAAAAAACCATAAATTTAAACCAGGCAGTGTATAGTGCTGTAGTGTAGTTCAGAAATATCACAAAATAAGACGTTCCTGCACAGAGAAAAGATGCAGAGTTATATTCTACATATAATAAATATGCGCCAGCTGCCAGCCAAACAGCTGACTACTCGTTTAAGTCCAGCCGGCTACTTTATTACATACATTTTAATTTAATGAATGAAAGTATGCATGAATTATCTGTATTTACATTGCATTTTTTCAGCAATTAATTAATTCATGATTCAGGAGATTCACATGATTTGAGTCAAGTGATTCACATGTTTTGAGTTATTTTTAGCTTAGGTTTATTTTATTACTAAGTTAATTTAAAACCAGTACATACCTGGATAAGATATGGGATCAAAAACATGTTCCTCATTTAAAATAACATTGTGTATCATTGAATGGGAGTGTTTCTAGTAAAACAACACATTAACCATAGCATGTATGAACCTTACAGTGAACGTGTCAATAAATTAATAATAAATAAGGTCTAATGATACTTAATTCGAAAAATTCCTGCACAAAAAAAATGCAAAGTTATATTCTACATATAAGAAATATGTCAAAAGAAGATGTTCCTGCAAAATATGTAAAGCAACAGAATGGATGTTATATTCTATAAGCTTTCTTCCAAAAATAATATATTAAAATGTAATCCCCAACATTGTGATTAGTAACTGTAACCGATTACAGTAATTTAGTTACATGTAACTCCCCCGGCACTGTTAAAATGTCTCTTAATACCAAACCACATTACAAGTTATCTTTATCTGTGTTTTGCCACAATATCTACTCAGCATTTCTCTCATATTTATATATATTTCCCAGTAGTCCATTTCAATAATTCCATGTAACGTTACCGGACCTGAAGCGTTGTTACTTGTTAGAAAGATATTCAGAGACTAAAGGCTGAAAGAAGTTGTTGAGTAACTGCTGCAGGTTCTTCTGTCTCTGCTTCCGTTTGTAACTTTGCTGTTTGACCTGTGTCACTGAGTTACATTATGACGAGTGGATTTACGATGCATGTGCAGGAGAAATATTAACCCAAATGTAGGCCTGTCACCATATAACTACTTATACTGTCCCAGAAAAAATTGCGATAAGCGATATTATTGTCATTTTAAGACCATTTTATGCCACTGATATAATGATAATGTAATAACATAATGATGCAAGTACACCAGGGCTGAACGATTTAGAAAAAATATCTAATTGCAATTATTTTGACTGATGTTGCAATTGCGATATGATTTGCGATATTAGAGGGAATGATCATTTTTATGTAATTATTCATATTTTTATGTGTTTTTTTCTCTAAACATTACCACTTTTTTGTCGAAAAATATTTCTCGAAACGTGACAATTTTTTTCTTGAAGCATGACGACTTTTTTCCTCAAAAGATTGTGACTTTTTCTGTAAACATTCTGACTTTGTTCTTGGGGGAAAAAAACCCATAACTTTTTTTCTCATAAAATTGTGAGGTATTTTACAAAACATTATGACTTTTTTCTTGAAACGGTACAACTTCTTTCTCGAAAAAAACCCCCGTCTTTTTTTCTGAAAACGTTGCAAATTTTTTCTCATAAAATTCTGAGGTGTTTCACGAAAAATTACAACTTTTTTTCTCAAAATGTTCCGACTTTTTTCTGTAAACATTATGATTTTTGTTTTTTTTAGGAAATGAATATTTGTACTGCATCACAGATAGTACACTGTAGTAAACTGCCGTCAGTCTGTGAGGATATTCATGATTATCCTGATAATGTAAATTCACCACGATCAACTTTTTGTGAGAGTTTCTCGATAAAATCCACGATTGTCCCGTCACTGCTGTGTGAACCCTGAATATGTAAGGTGCAAAAATGCTAAACTGAAAGCAGCAGTCTGATTTGTGCTCCTGTGCACCAGCGCGATGTGGAATCAAATATCTTGGATAAGTGCTGCTGCTCAGTGGAGCGTGCTGTAAAAATATCACTGCCCTTTACGACTGACTTCATAATGAGTCATTTGAATGAATTGTATACTGAAATGCCCCCTCTGGTGTGACCACTAGTACTCGTAGTGCTGTGTACTTCTGGTACATGCAGACTACCGTGTTGTGTGTATTTAAGGTGTGTGCTCACGGAGCAGCCACCTCCTGTTGTGAATTAACATACAGTATACAGAAGTTATTATCTGCTCTGCTGTGGACTTTCTCTCCCGGAAGGCCAGTCTGGCTTTCTGTTCCACCGTTAGACGTCGTTTCAAAATGTCCATCCTCAAGTTTGTAGTTTTAAAACCCGGAAATGAGTTCGCATTTTAGCATTTCCTGTTCCCCTCGTCTGGAAGTTAATGTGTTTTTGTTTAGACGTCTGAAATAAGGTCTGTGTTTTCACAAAGCTTCAGAGATTTTCACGTTTTCACATTCTACGTCTGTAAACACGCCGCTGGTGCATTTCAAAGTTTTTTTTTTACGTGTGTTTAAAAAGGCTTTTATCACGATACGATATTATATTGATTATTTGGAAAACAATAGGATATTTGCCGATATCACAAAGTGTGCCACGATACGATATTGATTTGATTTAATTCAGGGGCCTGCGATCGATATCGTTACTATTTAACACAATCAGTTACATTTATATCTACTCACAAAAAACAACTAAAATGTGATTTGACCATTTTATTACTGAGCTCTTCCAGACATTTAAATGAAAAACAAACTATTCTTTTTAATAAAAACAAGAATAAATATAAAGTGTGAGGCTGCAGAGGTTGTTTAGTGGTGACAGGCGACTGTTGTCTGTTTGTTTTTTTTTTACTTCTGCAGATTGCAGAGGACAGTCGGGCGAAGTTAAACCAGAAAGTCAGCCTGTATGAGTAATACATTTACTGTTTACATTTGTCTACTCTTTAAAATATGTTTGCATAGCCTGGGGGGGGGGGGTGCTTGATGCACTTTAGTTTTTACAGACAGAAGGACATGTTTCCACTTCTCATCATTTCTCTTAAAAAGATACAATGCACATTTATTTATTTCATTTTTTCTCTTCTAATGACCATATTTGGTCGTATACTTCGGACAACCACATCTGTAAGCATCTGTTTCATTCACTTGTCTAGTTTTCCTCCTTTTATTTATTCAGGGAAGTTTCTCTGAGAGGAAGCTTCTCTCTTGCAGGAACTTCCTGATCACATTCACACATTCACACATGGAAACTTCACCGTCACATCTGCTGACACCGCAGAGGTTCAGATAAAGTGCCTTGCTCAAGGGTTAGGGACGGGATAATCAACGATTTTATCGTGCCGAATTTCCATTATCGGGATAATGAATTGACTACAGTGTACTTCAGCGTCCTATCTGTGATGCAACAACAAAGATTTGTTTCTTAAAAAATAAGTTTTGAGGGGAAAAAGTTGCAATTTCATGAGAAAAAAGTCGTAATATTTTGAGAAAAAAACCCCACAATTTTATGAGAAAAAAAAGTCAGAATATTTCAAGAAAAATAGTCAGAATTTTATGAGAAAAAAATCGTAATGTTTCAAGAAGAAAAATATTTATGAAATATTTCAACAATGCAAAATGTAAAGTAAAGTGATTCCAGTGTGTTTTAGTACCTTTTTAAGAGTTTTCAGGATATTACGTTGAATGTTTAAACTGTGAAAAAGTGACGACAGAACAGAGTTGATTAACTGACGCTGTCGTCAGAAAACTGAAACATGTTGGGTGTGATCCGTACAAAATGAAGAAAAGAGATTTTACCTGCTCTGTGGAGAGCCGGGGCCATTTGTCCTGAAAATACAATCTCAGTCAAAATTCTTAATGTCGGTTAAACGGTTAATCATTAATCACTCGACCGATATTCTGTACAGCTCTGTGTAAACAGGAATATTAGTGGAATATTAATTTTCATTTAACAGCTTAGTAGGAATATTGTGTTTTTCCAGAATAACGGCGAACACCAGAATATTTTGTTTAAGTCAACATAACTTTTAATTTCATTTATTTAATAGCACGTAAAAAGAACATTGAACAGATCAGAATCAGAATCAGATTTATTACCAAGTAGTTTTTACATACAAGGAATTTGTCTTGATGATACGGTGCAGAACAAGAACAACACAAAAACACAAAAGTATATATAAACAATTAAAAACAACAACAAAAAAAGCAAAGAGCAGATGTACAAGTGAAAAAGAAAACTCCAAAGACATGTGGCTGATTAACTGTAAGTATAAATAATATTACAGTAGGAATATGTAAACAGTACGTTCTGTATGAGAGCTGCATCATTTAGAGAAT
>JAOVVB010002419.1:0-17305 GCA_028570985.1 Heterobranchus longifilis | reverse complement strand
AATAGTTTAAGTACATTGTCAGAATTAATGTTGTATTGACTACATGTAAGAAGACACAAAAATGACATTGAAATACAATGATTGAAACATTATTAAAAATAGAAAAAAATAGAAAAGAAAATTGATTAAAAACGTCTTACCTGTCTTGTGTCATTTCCTTCTGTTTACTGCTACCTGTAACATTTGCATGGCCTTTTTTTTAGTTTTGTTGAATCATTTAGTGCAAATTATTCTCGATTTAGTTTAATATAAGATGCAATCAGTTTTTAGTGAAGATCATCTAGGTTTAACTTTACGTTAAGACCTTCATTCACAGCACTGACGCCATAAAACTAAATCATTCAGTAGATACAATGCACAATCTGCTGCAGGCAGTGGTGCAGTTTGTTAAAGCTGTGTTTTGAACTGAATATGCAACAAACAGGAGTTAACAAAATGTATCACTGAGAGCAGGATGAAAATGATATGAAATTCAAAATGTAATTCAGACACAAGAATGGAAGATAGAAAATAATAAAAACAAAGAACATTAAAACAAATAAATGTTAACATTTTTGTGTCCGATGGTCGCGTAATTGCGTCAACCAGCGTCCATCTGGCACCCGACGTGTGCATAGGTGTGAGGGCCTATTCATCGCTGCTCGCAGCTTTAATTTAATTTTTTTATTTTTGCAATAATGTTCTGGTTGGGGCCAAACATTGCTGTTTTCTTTGTTGCTCTTTAATGTTATATCTTCATGGCGGAGTCAGAAAATTGCTGATGTGGTTTTGTCCAAATCAAGGACCCCTAAACGGACACAAATTAGACCTAGACCACGGACCCCCATTTGATAAGGTATTGTCCTGCAGGGCCCCACATCTGACAGGATTTTAGATGTTTTATTACAGAAAGTGTATGAAACCCATGGCCATGACCAATATAGTCAATACAGTCTGTCATTGTGTTGCGAATGTGTTGCATTGTTTTGTGAAAATAAATGATTCTCCTTTTTTTCTGGGGACCCCCGAGGAGAACCACTGCTGTAGAAAACAACTCAGAAAAGCCTTTATTTTAGCCTGAAGGAAGATTTAATATCCTACAAAATCTATTCATGCGTCTCACATTTTTCTGATGTCTCTTTTGCTCATGTTGTATAACACACTGCTTCGTCATTGGCAGGGAATGTAATGTTCAACAGAGAAAAAGCTTCCAGGTGAGATTTTTGACATGATAAAACAAAAAATTAGGTCAAACAAACATGCGGAGGTCAATCCTGACACCGGGGTAAAACAATTAGCCAGAGGGGCCATTCTACCTTTCTCTGTACCTAAAAGATCTGGTTACATGTAACTTTGTAAAACTCAAAAAGGGGAAAATTGGATTCACATGGTGGCATGTGTAAACATTGAAACCAGAGTTTCATGGAAGCTTGTGTAACACCCTGCTGCTGACCAAGATTTCTCCTCATTTTATTCCCATTTTGTATTTTACAGCAATTTGTAAGTTTTAAGATGACAGGTAAAATGTTGAAGGTATTAATGAGGACTATGAAAGTGATGCAGGTTATGAAGATAGGAGCTTAGAGAGAAAGAAAGCACAAACCCTCCCCGGCCTCTGACCACAACCCTCACAAATCACCCACATCCTCCATTTTTCATCATTATTGTTACTTATCATTACTTATTTTTGTCCCTATGTTGTCTTTCTCCGTATTTCTTACTATCTATTTCTCTTATTTCTTACTCATTAGCTGTCCTTGTTACAAATACCTCACCTAATCTCACATGCCATGTCACTAGCCAAACTCAACTTGCAGTTCAATACAAATTGTTGTCTTAATGTCTGTATGTTTTAACACTGTCCACTTGTCCTGTCTTCTTGTGAATGATTTATTGTCATATGTGTTTTTGAAATGTTGTATTGCACCAATGAAAAAAGGGAGAGAAAGTCAGACATGAAGGTGATAGGATTGTGACTCCAATTACTTGGAAAACTGCTGATATTTCTTTCTCTTTAAACTCTTGCATGCTCTGCTTTGAAACAAAACTCCCCTCCCACTTGAAAATGTGGCAGTCTTTTGCATCAACAGGCCACTTATATTCAAAATAATAATAAGGTCATCCATTTTGTTGCATTTTCTTGATCACTAAAGATCAGAGATTATATAATTATTTTCTCTGACATTACAACATTTGATTCATGATCATTACCTGAAGCCACGGTGTACACATCTTTATCTTCACTGCAGACCAGAGAGATACTGAATAAGCTGACTTATGCAGAACATCTGTGATGAAACTGCAGGAAAAGATGAGTTATTACAGGCCACTCCTTTTCTCTTTGTTGAAAAGCAAATATGATGTGTACAGTTTGATTTAGGACGTGACAAACGTGTCAGAGTGTCTGCCAAACACAACACAGAGTTAGTATGGGAGCAGAAAATAACAGAAGCATTAACACAGTGAAGAAAAAGCGCTGACAAGGACCGTGTCAAAGATTTGGGCACCAAACAGCAAAGACTAATTTAAGCTTGATTTATTGACTTTGGATGTATAACTTGGCTCGATAGAAAGTAGACACTGACAATTCAAACTATATTTTTGATCTTTCAGTTGTGAAAGTGACATCATCAGCTGTCAGTGGACGTCACCTTGGGGCCGATGGAAACTACGTGCCAGAGTTGCTTAGAAAATAACCACCTTTCTGAACAAGTATGAACTGATCATTTATGTCTGTGATGACAGGTTGCCGATGAATGACTGAAAGGATGTCGTCATTTAGGAGTTCACACCTGCGTCTACCAGGTGTCAGCTTTCCCTCCTCCTTCAGAAATCTCTTGCGTATCCTTCAAGCGAACACACACACACTATTTACTTCCCTCTGAGAGAATTAACTTCCTCCAAACTGACAGACGTCAGAGTGTTATCACTCTTTCGTTCTAAGGAATTGTGGGAAGAGCATTTGAGCCGTTCTATAGATGACTGGGAAATGATTAGTCAGAGTTGGCTGGATACGTAATCACTGATTAAGTCATTCATTTGGAAAAATGGAACTAGAGATGTTTAGATCATTGACATATTGTATTTTTGGTCAGATGTTTGTTGCCTTTTGAACATTATAGACACAATTTAAAGCTTTCTGCTAAAGATGTCGTACAGAGTTTTGAATCTAAAGCCCCCCCAAATTAATTTGTGATTTTACTGGAAATTTACTTAATCCACAAATGCCGTTTTTCTAAAGGAATACCAATATTTCCGCTTTTTCCTTCAACATTTTACATATTTGACACTATTTAATGTTAGAATTGCATTTGTTTTTAAACATTTAGAATTTAAACTGCCTTCATGTTATGAACATTTTTAGTTTGTTGTAGGTTTACTGTTAATTTTATTGTTATTCTTGTTTTTTTTTAACTACATGTTCAAAATAAATAAATATGTTGTTTTCTATTTATATATAATCAATCTTTTTTTTTCCTCCTATGCTTTTCTTGTCCTGTCTGTCCTGTCTGTTTTATTTCTCATAAAATCGGTCATAATTGGCATTGTACTGTATATTTTGGATGTCACTTTATATCTTTATTTTGATCATACGTTCTCCAGGAAATTAGTAAAATACTTGCAATAACTTGACCCAGCTGCCTGTATCCTGGGGATTTTCCCACTGCTTTCTCTCAATTCTTCTCTGATAAACAATGTACACTTTTACAACAGAGATTAATGAATGTCCTCCTGTTTTAACATGATGCCTTCATGCACATGGAGACCTCAGGCTTTATTTTGAAGGACAACCACTATTTATTATTCTGCAAAACACAATCCTCATTGGCATGTTTGTATGATCACAACACTCTCCACTTGTTTATGGTTTAAAAAATATATACATATTTTAATAGTATTTTTTTCCATTTTTATTGTAATTTTCTTTCTTTTTTTATTGCATTAGTTGCTTTTATTGTTAATTTCATGTTCTTACTTAATGTTATGCACCAAAACAGCAAAGTAAATTCCTTGTATGTGAAAACCTACTTGGCAATAAACAGGATTCTGATGTTAAAAAAGAGAAATCTGTGATTAAAAGGAAAATGTTCCGTATATTGTATAGACAGATGTTTTATGAGTGGTTTTCCTGGTGGGGAATAAAAAAGCATGAAGACATTCTCTTAATAAAACAGTAATTTATTTTTGACTGAAAACTAAAATTGTCTGAACAGCACATTACAAGGGCATTGTTAAGATATTTTCTCCAAGGCTCAGTGATCACTTTCATACAGTACACTTGGCATGTACACGGCATCTCCTTCAAATGAAAGAAAAACAGAAAAAAATAGAGAAGAAATAAGCCTGTTTGCAAAAAAAAAAAAAAGGAAATCAAAGAGTCCATCCTGTAGAAAGATGACTGATTGTACAATTACCAAGCATTTTGGTTTGGTTCTAAGCCACAGAGAAAGAAACCGAATCGCCTGACAACAGCAGACGACGGCACAGGAGGCACAAAAGACGTGACACGTACAGGACATCCCATAATATGCTCACACACAATCGACTGGGTTCCAGCTTTTAAAGTGTAAAATGTTTAATAGTCTCCATTGTTTGTTTTTTTGCGGATATTGTTTTTTTCTTTTCTTTTGTAAGCAAAGTGTTGGTACACTACAATCGAAATCTAAATGCTGCATTCATTAAATACATTAAAATCTGCAATGTAACAAAACCTTTTCTCTGCATATGAAATTCAACACAGCATTTACATGAAGAAAAAAAAAAAGATGGCTCCTTTTCTGACTAATGTTTTGTGCACAAGGCCTTTCTCTCCATCCGACACAAACACCTTGCCATTCTTTTTTTTTTTTATACCCTCAACAACTTACTCCACCCTCTCTGCCCATTGTTCCCTTTCTCTTTCAGAAATCTTTTCACAATCATTCACAGACTGACAAAAAATAAGAGTGCTGGATAAAAACATGAGGTAAGAAAGTGGTTTGATTATAGATCATGCAGAACATGCAAAACAGCAACAAAAAATATAGGGAAGGAGAGAGCAGGAAAAAAAAAAAGAGTGTGCCTTTAAAAATGGAAAAAAAAAAAGACTTACACAGCTTTGCGTCTTTGGTTATAAAGTAGGTCGAACAATTTTCACAGCTTTTCATCCCCCCGACCAAACCCCCAAATTCTATTTTTGTTTTGACAAAGAAAGGCTAGAAAAAGTACATTAATAGTTTTCTTTATCGAAACATCCCATCCCATCACATCTTGTACAAACCCTCCTTGCTCTTAATACTTTACACTTTTACAAAATATACATTCAACCTGGATTTCACCTAATGTAAGCTCGGCTTTAGTGTTAGCACTATTTCATGAGAAGAACATTTCTCTATTATGGAACTTATTGCCTACTTATTGAGATCTACTTGTTGCAAGAAGAGACTACCAAATGTAATACCTGACAGATTCTAAAATACCAAAAAGACCAAAGAGAAAGGTTTTCTTTTTTTTTGTTTTGTTAATAAGTATCTCCATGACATTGTTCATTTACATTATGAAAATAGCAGCCCTGAAATAAATAAATGCAAATACCAAAACTGAACTAATGAAAAAAAAAAGTATTATAATTCATGTCAAAGTACGGTGGCTCTGAGAAAAACAACACAAGCTTTTTTTTTTGTTGCAGCATATAACAAGCCGAGGCTCTCGACTCGCTCCACTCAAAGCCTTCCTCCTCCCTCCGCTCCGGGAGGACGGATCCTCCCCCCCCTCCCCCACACTTCTCCCTCGGCTCTCTGGCTTCTTCCATCCGAGTGATGTGGGGTTTGGGGGATACTGGGGAGGACAGTCCCTGCTGGATATCACGGGACCCTCGCAGGGTTGCAGCGCCCCCTTTCCACCACTTGTTGCCCCAACAAATCCGAGCCATCCGTGCCCTTTGACCCCCGTCCTCCTGCACAACAACAGCATGCAATTTTACTGTGTGCACCGGCTTCCCTGCCCCTCCTTCTTTCTCAGCTTTCTTGCGGCCAAACCACAGGGGACAGATAAGACTTTTGAGGGGTGGTAAATGTCTTAACAAAGTGAAGCCCGGTGACGGCAGCGTGCACACGTCGAAGCATGGCTCTTGCTGACAAACAAAGATGTCGTTGATTTTCAAATGGAGCATATTGAACGCAGAGCCGAGCCTTTTTGCTTTATGAAGCTAAGGGGGACGGTAGCAGTTGTTGTCTTTTACTAACAGGATCTTCCACTCCTGTCCATGGGTGGTGTGTGTTTTGAGCGTGTGTATTAGAGAGGGAACGGGAATCACGCCGAGGTGATGTTGGGCTGATGAGGGACGCTCTGACTCCCCTCGTGGTGAGCCGAGGGGGCGTTGTTGTTGTTGTTGTTTGTGACGAGCGGGTGCTGCTGCTGTTGCTGCAGCGGCGGCGACGACGTGCTGCGGCCGCCCTGGTTGAGCTGAGTGGACAGCTGGCCGAGCTGGTCCGTGTTGGCCAGCGACTTCAGCACGGCGTTCTCGCGCTCCAACACAGAGTTCCTCTCGTACAGCTCCTTGATCTGCTCCTTCAGCACCTCCACCTCCTCACGGACAGCATACATCAGGTGGCTCTTCACCAAGTCCTGAAAGAGAGAGAGAGAGAAACTAGAAATTAGCACAAATTAAATCAGAATCAGATGTATTGCCAAGTAGTTTTCACATACGAGGAATTTGTCTTGGTGTAGTGGTGCATAACAAACAGCCAGAAAGTAGAAGGTAAGAGAAAAGAAAAAAAACGAGACAGAACAAGTATCAAGTATACAATGTGAGAAAAACACAACTACCACAAAAGACCAAAAAAGTAATATTTAATTAAGCAGATTGAATCCTCAAACAAAGGCTCGCATGACAGCTCAGAATTTAAAGTGTGATCTTTTTTTAGCACCGTCTTTATGACATAAGTGTCGTTGCTGCGGGGAGATTTGTGCAACTGCATTTTCAGGAGATTACCTGTCAATCAAACTGCAAAGAGCAACACTGAGATATTTGTTTGATTTTCTGGTGTGTTTTTTTAAAAGACTGAATGCAGGTTGTTCCGAACAGCAAATGCAGAAGATTTCATGAACTGAATTAGGGTTGCAACGGTATGAGATTTTCACGGTACGACAACCGTCGCAGAAAATATCGCGGTTTCACAGTATACGATATTACACAATTATTGTCATTTTTATTATCAGTTGCAATGACCCTTAAATGAAAACAATCTCTACTCTCGTCATATCACCACATACATCATCATAACTGCTTCATGTTATTGTAGGTCTGTCCTTTATGTCTCTTATCCAATGCTTCTCTTTTTGTCACGTTATTACCGATAAATGTAGAAAAGTATATAAAAAATAAGGATTGAAAACCGAATGCTTTTCTAATGCTTTATTATAACCGAAACCATTTTTTATTGAAGTATATGTAAAAAGTCTCACTTTTGAAAATAAATAAAACAGATTTTTCAATACCGTAGATAAGCAAATGTACACGGTATGATAATCGCCAATTTTCATACCACAGTGCACTGTGAAACCTGTATACTGCGGCAACTCTAAACTGAATGGAGGTTATTATATTAAAAGTTCCTCAAAGTGAGTTTTGTGTTCATTGTCTCTGAGACAGCTGTCACTTAAAGTCGGCAGTGATTGTGAAACAAGTCACTGTACAGGAGAGCAGAAGAATTTGGGTCACCTGACCACATTTGTTGGAACTGTGGAAAACTCACCATTGCTTGCTCAATCTTGTTATCGATGGCGACGACACTGGCACCGGATGCACTGTGGAGACAAAAGAGCAAAGAGTTAGTACAAGATAGTCATCTCATGTCTACCACGCGCTTTAGATCGACATCAGTTCTTTTCACATTCACCAACAGTGACATGTGACAAAGATGACCTCAGAGGAGGACAAACATGGTGCCATTTTTTTAAGCAGGTCAGACTATAATAATCACCACACAATTAAGATATCTCATGCAGCAGGCTCCACTGTTTAACCATATCCTTAAAATGGCTCCCTCCAATGATCTCCAGCGAGTGGACAATGGTTACATTTCATATACTGCTTCACAACCTGGACCTGTACACCCACATTTACAGTATGGACGTTTCTGCAAGTCACAAAATGTCAACATCTACTGTTAATATACTGAGGTATCTTTGGCCTTCATCCACTTAATGTATCACATCAGTGATTAACACAAAAACCAACAACAAAAATATTGTTGTCAACAACAAAGAATCTCACCTGATATTTGACTAACATGCTATGTTTATTTATTTATTAACTTTTGAGGTGCTTTTTGTCACATGTTGCCACACAAATAAACTTGAAGAGGTGTAAATGTCCATTAAAACAGCAGCAATTGAGGCTGTAAAACCAGATGTTCAACTCTGGATAAAATGCAATAGCCTAAAAACTGTGTAAATCACAGTCTGCCTGATCGCATACATATGGACACAGAGAGAAAAATAAGACCGTATAGGACTTGAGGTGATTTTCAAACATTAAACAAAGTAAAATGCTCCGAGAAGCGCTGTTGACCAACACATTTCACTGAAATCTTTCCGTGCCGAAACAGCAGCCCCGATAAATGCTCTTGGAGATAAATGCAGACATCTGCGCAGTGGTATCATCTTTTCATCTATGCATGACTCCACCGCGATGAAAACAGATTGCAGACTCCTCTCCTGCAGGACTTGGGTTCCGGGCGCGGCTGATATCGCTGCCAGCAATCCGATTGCATTATAATTTAAATTTCATTGTTCTCATTCACATTTTATCGTGTTCCAGCGGAATGTGAAGCATCCACACCGCTCCTACGTGCGTCCCACTTTGTTACCATGTTTCCAAATCACTTCGGAGCAGCGCAACATTTTGTTGTCCACCCCTCCCCCCTCTGAAGGAAAGAAAGAAAGGACAACATGCGCCGCTTATTTACACATAAAAGACGATCAACTTACTAAAAGCCACGCCAAAGATCCTCACAAACGATGCAAGTTTCAGGGTTTACTTCACGGAGAGAGAAAAAACACACAGAGGATCTTCATCCAACATATCTCCCTCTCTGTTGCACAATCACCGCCCTGCTCCGATGTGGACGCAAAAAAAAGCCGAAGAGTGTTCATGCCACTAGACGGAGCTCTGACCATGAATCATGAGAGGGAACATTATGTGCAGACAGTATCTTATGTTTGGAAGGAGTTTTAACTCATTTGTTATGTAAGGTTAGTGAGAAAACGTGCACGAGATATACACCGGGTTAAAACAGTCAAATGTGGAGAAAACCCATTTCCTGGATCGAGCCATTTTAATGCAATTTAATTTAAATCCACAAACGTTATTGAGCAAATTAAAGATTACAGTAAAGTAAGCTAAATATCAACTGTGTGTCTTTATATAACATATATTAACATGTTTGAGTATTCTGTTTAAAAAGTACACATGATCCGTGTGCGTAAATCTGATGGAGCCTGACCATGGTAGAATACAGGGAGAAGCCTTCAAAAGCATGAAACCATGAGGAAAAGTCAAAAGCAACCACCTTCAGTAATCACATGTTTTAAAAAGTGAGCATTGTGCATCACCACACAGTGACCAACAACATCACATGGAGCTTCAGCAAACTCTCCAACATGTGCGTCCGGCTGCGTGATGGAGCGCACGTATACAGCGCGTCGCGGGCAGCCCAGCGGGAGGACACGTACTACAAACACCAAACAGATGCCACACTACTAGAGAGGAAAAACACTATATGTCGCTGTGTGCCAAAACCAGAGAGAAGAGAGTGGTCTGCATACCAAACAGCTGATGGCAAAAATACTTTAAACACGCGGGGCACAGAGCGAGAGCAAATGGCCAGAGCGCAGATTGGATTTCATCTATGGTATGAAACAAAGCTAAGTTAAATGCATATGTGTGGTACAGTGGGCGCCTTCCACAACGATTTCAGATTTAACTGCAAGTATAATAATGCACAGTCAGCACAGAAACCTTAAAAAAGAGGATCCTTAGGGACACACAAGCAACAAAAGCAGACCATAAGAAGGACAATACACCCAAAGGCTGTAAAAACAGACATGAAAGCTGACTAATCCGACAGTAAAACACAGATATATAAAAGTGCATTACCTGGCGCATCTTGCCCTGTAGGTCATCAAACGACCTGAATATGTCGGTGAAGTTCCCGGCGAGCAGGGCAGACTGTAGCTCATTTTGCAGCGCATGTTTGCCGTTTTTTTTTTCCAAAAGTTTCTCCAACGCGTTTCTGCAGTACAACTCCACTGAGTGTTAAAACTCGAGTGTCTCTTGTTTGCATCGGGACAGAGCGTGTCTTAAAACCCCGCTCGGTCACATGGTGAGAAAACAATGGGGCGGAGTCCAGCCTATCCCTCCTCTCTCCTCTGATTTATATCTTGTCAGAATCAGAATCAGAAATTGTTTATTGCCAAGTATGCGAGTTGTGCAAATTACATTACCCAGTGTCACTGTATGCCAAAAAATTATACAACCCCAGAGAGGTACAGGACGCCTTATTCAAAGGACAAACCTGAATTAAAACAGATACTGTGTTTTGCACGTATACTGGCAAATAAGTCTGGTTTTGCTCTGTTCTGCTGCGTTACAGTTTTAATGCACCAGAGGAGTTTCTGCACGTGTAGACTGTCTGGTGTCCTTTTAATGTAATTATTCTATATCGAGAGTGTTGAGGACAAGATAAATATGTCAAATATGTGTAGACGGCAGCATCAAAAAGAAGTGTGAAAAAGCT
Organism: Heterobranchus longifilis; assembly: GCA_028570985.1. NCBI lineage: Eukaryota > Metazoa > Chordata > Actinopteri > Siluriformes > Clariidae > Heterobranchus > Heterobranchus longifilis. Next base: position 6,545 of record JAOVVB010002419.1, on the reverse strand, counting down.
GAATGAGATGGTTGTTTTTCTTCCATGAAATGTATATTGTGATAGAAACTCAAATGCAAATGACAATACTGCACATTTCTATTAGTCACATTGACCAGTATCAGTGCAATAAAATTAAACGCATATAACAGATGCTTTACAATATTCCAGGGCTTTCCACAAGATATAGAGTAGCCAGTCAGTGGGAGAAGTAGCCAAAATGTGTCAGTAAAAGCCCACATTTGGTGACCTCTGGCACATACTAATGCCACTATGCCATCATATACACTGATCTTAATATCTTAATTATTGCATATTCGTTTGCCTTCCCAATTGTAAAAATGTAGTGAATTATTGTAGAGAGAATTAGGCTTCTTCACACAGTCTGTAAATAGCTAATATTACCTATTCCTCCTGACTGATCAGAACTTTTGTAATTAAGAATCATTAGAGCTTATTTATTATTATTATTTATTTATTGACACCTTCGCTGTAAGGTTCATCAATACATGCCATGGCTAATGTATTATTTTAGTAGAAAAATAAATGCACTCCTATTCAATGAAAATACACAATGTTATTTTAAGGGGGAGCATGTTTTTAACCCCATGTCTTATCCAGCCTATGTATTGGTTTTAAATTAATTTATGAATCAAATAAACCTATGCCAAAAATAACAAAAAATGTGAATCACTTGACTCAAAGTATGTGAATCTACTGAATCGTGAATTCATACAATTGCTGTAAAACATGCAATGTAAATAAAGATAATTCATTCATTCATTCATGAAATTAAAATGTATATAATAAAGTAGCCGGCTGGACTTAAATGAGTCGTCAGCTGTTTGGCTGGCAGCTTATGGAAAGCTCCGATATTCACTGCCACTGTCTTGCCAGAAATGATACAGTGCGATCCCAGAGGTACAGGATGGGGGTGACCGTGTTTTGTATGTACTGGCAAAACAAGTCTGGTTGTGCCTTTTCCGTTGCATGACAGTAGAAAATATTGAGGTGGAAGCACGTTTTTGCAACAAAAAAAAACCTATTTAGAGGTTTCAAACTTCCATCTCCACATCTGTTTTCATGCACCAGAGGTACATGAGTTTTTGAATCACGTTTTTGCAAGTGCCGACTGTCCAGCGACCTTTTATTAATGTAGGCCAACTAATTCTATATCGAGAATGTTGAGGAAAAGATGTGTAGATGTGTAGATGACATCAAAAATAAGTGTGAAAAGCTGATTGAGATGGTTAATTTTCTTCCATGAAATGTATATTAGTGATAGAAACTCAAATGTAAATGAGAATACTGCAAGTTTATATTGGTCACATTGACATTAAGCCAAAATCAGTGCAATTAAACACATATAATAGATCACGCTTCACAATATTCACTGCCACTGTCTGCCAAAAATGACACACTGCGACCCCAGAGGTACAGGACGCCTTAGTCAAAATCTAAACGTTAATTTAAAAAGGAGACCGGGTTTTGGATATACTGGCAAAACAAGTCTGGTTGTGCCTGTTCCTTTGCGTGACAGTAGAAAATGTCAAATTCTTGAGTTGGCAGAATGCTTTTTTTAATTTAGAAGTTTCAAACTTCATATCCACATCTGTTTTCATGCACACGAGTTTTTCAATCACGTTTCTTCACGTGTTGACTGTCCGGTGACCTTTTACTCTATATCAAGAGTGTTGCGGAAAAGATAAATATGTGTAGCGGATATCAAAAGGAAGGCTGCTTATGATGGTTCATTTTTTTTCCAGGAACTGTATTAGTGATAGAAACTCAAATGTGAATGAGAATACTGCACGTTTCTATTGGTCACGTTGACATTAAGATAATATCAGTGCAATTAAGCACATATAATAGATCACGCTGAATCCGCTGGGCGAATTCACGTGCTTTGCATGTAATTGAATTTGTAATGCAGCGTTCCACATTTATACAGTCGCCCCCCTCTCTGGGCAATGCGAAGAAGGAAATGTGTGAAGACTTCAGAAATGTCAGCTCATATGTCCACTCGTGAATTTTTGACAAATCTAGCATCTAAAAATGCCTTGGAGGTGATACAGCATGACAGATCCACAGCAAGGTAAATGAGTTACATTCCATCATGCGCGACTTGCTCTGTTGTCTGGTCTAAAAACAAAGCAGGGAGAAGATAACCCTGCCTTTGAACTCAGCATCTGGGACAACGAGAGAGAAGAGCCTCGGCTGGAATGTGTTTTAATCAATAACAAAAGAACAACAGGTTGGAAAGTGACTGGAAGATCTGTCCTCAAAGAGCTACAAGAAATGTTAGGGAGACAAAAAACTAATTTGTTGCCATTCAGTATCCAAGGAAAACAAAGCAAACTGTACATTTTATTCAAGGAGGAAGACATGTGGCAGTTTATATAAGGACCGCTGGCTGTGTTAACCTCAACATGGGCCTTCCCCGCAGACTGCAGCAGTGCACACATGCACTCGTCCACCCACCCGGCCCCCAAACAAAGTCTCCAGGACCACAAGGCAGCGCATTCCAACTCTGGACACCTCCCGCCCCGAGGCCAGCGCCTCTAAACCGAGACATCTGTGTCAGAGCCACCATCACGCTGTGACAACGCAGTCAAGTTCCTCATCAAGGACTAGTTGTCAAAACAGTCCCGTCTTTGGTTCGATACAGACTAAAATGTGAGCTTTTCCATCATTAGCACATCTCCTGTTTAGCAGGTATCACACACTGCAAGCAGCTCCAGAGAAAGGTGTAAATTGAATGCCTTAAATGTAAATATCACTACTTTATGTCATGGCTCTAAATCACAGGAGACACGTGCAGGAGCAAAGTGTGTTGTCCTGCGGCAGTCTGGGTGTATCACATGTCTTATAGCATCAGAATTGCAATGTGTTCCCCCTCAAGGCACAGATGCACTGGCACACGTCCCCGTCGCAAAGCATACCAACACTCACGGTAGGGGGGAGGCAGCTGAATAAATTAGACCTCAGCCTTTCGGTGATAACCTCCCCCCTCCCTTGGTAAGCGCATTTCAAAACATTAGCTGGAGGGTGGGGGCTGTAACAACAGAGGAGCGCTCTCACTGACGACTCACTGTAGTTCTCTTTCAGAAACAGAGACCTGCGCTGCAGCCCAGCGGCAGTTCAGCTGCTCCGCCAGATGAGGTCGGCAGAGGTTCCAGTTAGTTGTGACATGAAACTACAGTGAAAACACACAAAGCAGCTTCAGGCGAGAGTGGTTCAGTCATGTCTTTCCTAGATGATCACAACGAATTCATTGTCATGGCAGAAATCAACTGGAAGCTTCTTTTTTAACAGGACATTTTACAAGCTGTTTCGAAATACGACCTCTGGTTATTTCTGTTAATGAGACAAAGCAACTATTTTGATAATCGAATTTAAGTTTTCAGCCTCTCAAATATGGAGATTCCCTGCTTTTCTCAAAAACAGTTGCAGATACATTTTCGATTAACCTGAAACCTGAGTACTACAAGAAAAAAACAAGTTAAAAAATACACGAGGAATACTTTAAATACCTGAAATTCCCCATATAGATAACATTTGCGTATTGCACTGAAATAGTCACAAAACAAAGAAACTTGACGAACCACTTCCGTTCTCATCGCACTGGAAACAATGGTGACAATTGCAGTACTGGAAGTATTGCCCGCCCGCCTGCTCTCATCCCGAGCTCTATGAAGCTCTGTGCGCCGCCTTTTTGTGGCAAAGGACTGCCAGTAGACAATAACCTTATATTTTGAGGTTCATAAAATGTACCCAAATTCATGAATATGTAGGATATTACTACTGCTGTCTCCCGCCAGTTAAAAACAACAAGACATTTGGCCTTTGCAAACGGAAATGCTGTACGTGTTTATTTGCATACAGAGCAGGACGTGATCACAAGTGGTCACTCAAGATGCATGTGGAGAGGCATTGTAATGTGAATGTACTTCGCGCTGTCCACTTGTGAGTGGATCACTGAAGACGCATGTTAATGTCAGGTCTGGATAGGGCCATAGATTTAAAGGTCAAAACAACTGCACAGACCCTGTGACCACGAAACTAATGATCACCCTCTCTGAAAACAAAGGGACCCGTATTTTTGCAGGACGACGTTCTCTACAGGGGAGAGCCCTTCATGTTTACCTATAGAGTTAGATAAATTAAATCATGGCAACACCCATATCCGGTTTTCCATATAAACCTCCACTGTACACAAAAGAAACATTGATAAAAACAAACACGGATGACAGTTAGAAGAGTGATTTAAATGTTTTTAGTGGAGAAGAAGTTCTTTTAGAAAAATACCACTATTTACTCTATTAGTAGTAGTGTGTTTGGTTTATTGTGAAGGTATCTCATTTTGTTTTAATACAATTCTTTAAACATTTCCAGGGCTGAAACTAATGGTTGTTTTCATACATATCTATTTATCTATAACATGTCTAAAATAGTTTTATCTGACCAACAGTCCAAAACTTAAAACATATGTTACCTACTGTTTTTATTTATTTGTTTATATATACTTTTGTGTTTTTGTTATGCACCGTATCACCAAAACAAATTCCTTGTATACTTGTATACTTGGCAATAAAAACAATTCTGATTCTGATTCTGATTGTTATTTTTAACCTCCGTTAGTCAGTTATGTGATGTTCTACGTCACCACGTAACTGCGTCCAGTATTTTTTGTTGTTTTTTTTGTGTGTGACAGCTTTATTTATAACAGGAAGTAAGGATTTTAATCCAATCCCAGTGGCTTTACTCACCATATCAAGTCATTTTGTTGCCTAAACCTAACGAAGTAGTCTAATTTCACGACGTTAATCACATGTTTAAGTGCCGGAAAACGGCAAATACGTCGGCCATATTCCATACTAACTAAGATATCATACTAACCAGTTCATGAGAATGCGTTGTACGAAGTTAAGTTACATAACGTACTCACAAGTTTACTTAAAAGAAGTCAATGTTGACTTTTGGTTTCACATGGGACAGCGGCCTCCTGGGTGAAAGTCCTGTGTTTGTTTGACCCAACCATCCACCCTGACCTTCCCCTTATGTGGACTTTGTCACTCTTGATGCTATGTCACTTGACTCCTTTGCTCCCGTCTCAATTACTACGGCCACTAGAGGTCACCGTCTGACAATAAACGTAAATATGGGTCGTAATGAGCTGCTTGTACAAACGACCTATGGGGTTGTTTTGTTTTGGTGGACACTCTGTATGTTGCTGCGTTTCAGTGCTAAAACATGTTTGTTTGAGAATGTGTGTGTGTGCGTCCTCTTTTTTAAAGCATGTGCGTTTGTCTGTGTGCGTCTGCTTGTGTGCGACTAACAGAGATGTAACCTCAGCTGTAAAGGTGAGCTTCGGGTCTGCAGGGTAAATTCTCCACAGACTGACAGACAAACAGAAGTGTGGCTCATATCCTGCAGAGACATCACTAGTCATTTGTGCATCGCTCTTTTGCTCCCAGCTGTGCTCTCCTCTTCCCTGCCTCCATCCCTCTCCGTGTCCCCAATGTCATATTTCACCCCAAGTCACACTGTGTCCTCCTAACTCCAATGTCAGAGCTCCCTGTGGGATTCACCAACACCCCACGCTCAGAGCACTTTGTTCAAACCAGCCGTCCCTGTAACATTTACAGCCAAGGTGTCGGCACACGGTGGTCTGGGTTTTATTAACACCAGTTGCTGGTAAATGTAGTTAAACACTGCTTCACGTGAGTCACTAAACTTCAGGAGTGTTTGGTGAAACAGCTGACACTGTGTTCTCTGTGTATTTTCCTGCAGAAAACATTAAAGGGACTGTTCACCCCAAAATCAAAAATACATATTTTTCCTCTTACCTGTAGTGCTGTTTATCAGTCTAGATTGTTTTGGTGTCAGTTGCCGAGTGTTGAAGATATCAGCCGTATATATAACCGAATCTTGGATTGTGGTGCTCAAAGCACCAAAAAAATGTCTGAAGTCATGACCCGGTTACTCAAGATAATCCACAGACCTTCTGCGTGTTGATACAGTTGGCAGGTGTAGTTCGGTAGAAAGAAAATAGTTCCTACATGAAACTGTCACAACAAGGTCTGTGGATTATCTTGTGTAACCGGGTCATGATTTCTCGAAAGAGACATTGCTGTTGATTTTTTCAAATGTATTTTTTCATGCTTTGAGCACCACAATATGATGGTGTATTAGGGCCATTATGTAAAAAAAAATGTTTTTTTTTAAATAAGCCTGCTGAAGGGAGCAATTCTCAGAGAAAAAACTCGTGAATTTGCAACTTTTTTCTCGCAAATTTACAACTTTATAAACTCGCAAATTTGCAACTTTTTTCTCACAAATTTGCCAGTTTATAAAGTTTGCGACTATAAACAGTATAGATTGCGTCACGTGAGCAGCACTTGGGAGCAGGATCACTTCCGCTCTAGCGGTTTTGCCTTCAAAATAAAAGATCACTTTAAAAAATATATTTTTACCATTACTATTATTATTATTATTATTATTATTTGACTTTGAGACAGTTGAGTGTTTAATGAAAGGAGACCAAAGTCCAGATGCTGATGATA
>JAOVVB010002412.1:0-17307 GCA_028570985.1 Heterobranchus longifilis | reverse complement strand
TGAAACATAAAATGAAGAACAAATGAATGAGAAGTGTTCCGGGCTTCAAGACATCATGCACACAGAGAACACCACGCACACACACACACACACACACACACACACGACCACACGCACACACACTAAAAGAGCTAAGCTAAAATTGAGAACATTGTTGCAATCACACACAAGGCCGTGGGAAACGTGAGGTGAAAATCTTCACAAGCTTTTATTGTCGTGGTTAAAGAATGCTGACTGATTTAGAACTAAGCCTCAGTAATAAAATGCAGATTATTTTAGCTCAGTGGCCTTTTATGAAAGAACAGGACTCTATTTAATCCTCTAGAAAATCAAACCGCCATTGAGAACGCATTAGCGTACAGATACCTACACAGATCAAAGTCGTACATTAACCTGAATGTGAATTGTGCAGGATGTGCACAATTGTAGGCGCTTATGGCTTGATTTTTTTTTTTTTTTTTACGACCTCTTAATTTAAGACCATCGTTAAACTGATCATTAAAAAGAAACTTTTTTAATGGAGTCATATTATAAGCAAGAGTCACAAGCCTTCATATTTTTCCCAAAGGAGATTCACGCTATGAAGCATAAACAAGCCTTCGTGCATATTCTTTTACATAGCACTTAGGGCTGTCTGTGCATCCACAGTAATTGGTAGCAGTGACACAGATTTGTGTGTGAGTGTAAATGACAGAGACACTGAGAAAATTAGAGGACCAGAGGGGTTTGAGTGACAGATATAGCATTAATGGTAACACTTTCCATTAGTTCCAACCTAAGACATATTAAATATTTTCTATTGTAATATTTGTGCTGTGTTTAGATCTCCTGGTATTTTCATCATTTCTTTGATTAATCAGTGTTTGTGTTTTCAGAAGCCATCACAGTGAGTGACAGTGTGTCAGGTGGGTCATAACTATAATTATGATGAAATGCATGAAAAAGTCACAAAGTCTTTTGCACAGTCAGTGTGTTTATATAGAGTGTAGTAGTCATTGAGTCCAGGTGTGTGCAATTAGTGATCAGGTGATGTTTGACATAACAACAATATTTTTTTAAATGACATCAACATATTTCTTTTCCTGTTAATTTCTAACAAACACATATGACTTTAACCAACATAAACAAATGCACTTTGCTTTAATTATAAAGTCTGCATACACTCTAGTTAGTGGCTGCCTATTAATATAATTCTCACCCATATGACATGCCATAATTTCCATTTCCATTAAATTATAGCATCAGAGCTTACCATGCACCATAGACTGAAGGAAAAAAGTGTGTGCATGTGTGTAATAATACATGCTTAAAAAACACTTAAGACTAGCAATAGGCACAGCGCTCACGGAAACCCAACATTTTGCAACTCTGTCATTATAAAGGCATCAGTAGCATCAGGTGTATTTCATGCAGTTTTATTAGAAAATTGTCTGTTAAGGTTTTTTTTTTTTTTTTTTTTTTAATAATCAACTTATGGAATATAACACAGGTCTTGGCATGACTTTGGCTGTTGATTTATTTTGTTAGTTAAAAACGAGAGACAGCATTCATTACATTTTTTGGTCTGATAAATGATCATTAGCTTCTTTACTGACCTACTTACATTTTTTATAACATTTATCTTTGTTTAGAAATGCACTGTCTGGAAATCTAAAACATTTAAAGACCCAAAAATGCAGAAATCATAAAATAAATATCTAAAAAATTTGTTTTTAAAAAACGAAGGTGCCTAAGCCCTTTGCAAAGTCGTGCATACAATTTAACCAAAAGGTCCAAAATATATATTGGCCCATGTTACATCTGTCCCCCTTACAACTGACCCCTGTCAAGAATGACTCTCATTACCACTGAAACACACTTATAACCAACACCTTGGTTACAACTGATCCTTTTACCATTGACTCCACATAACGACTAACTTCCCAACTTATCAGTTTTCAGAAAAATAAGTAATCTTCAGAAATATACAAATATAAGCAAGACCAAAGAAAGTATATTCACTCATTCACTCATCTTTTATACACCTTCATCCGACAGGGTCGCAGTGGGTTTGGAGCCTATCCCAGGAGACTTGAGGGCATGAGTTAGGGTACACCCTGTACTGCCTATTGAGACTTGAGGTGCCAATCCATCACATGACAAGAAAGAATATTTCCCTCCAATCTTTCTAACATTTAATAATACATAAGTTTAATACTTAAAAAGGCCATTAATTTGATATGAACAAATATGAACATCAAATACTTCATGTACAGCAATGCAGCCAACAGAAGGTTATTGGTATGAGTCTTTAGATCAATTACAATGTTAAATCTCATCCATATGCTGCCAGATCTGCCATGGTTTTGTTTCTGCCTCCGGGCAAAATGATTTCCGCTGCGTTTATGATCTACATGTACATGCCTTCCTTGCCACACTTCATTGTCTCGTTTCATTTGTTGTCTGGCAAAGTGCACTCATGTATGCATTTTTGTGCTGTTTTGCATTTTTCTTGCCTGTCACAAAAATTTTATATAACTTGTTTATATCTTTTGAGCACAGAGTGTTTTCCTTTAATTTTGCTGAATCATAGTGTGCAGAGCTGGGCTGTGTGTTGCAGGTTTATAAATATAATTAACAATGAATTGTTTCTCATTTTATTGTCTTTTTAATTACAAAAACTTCAAAAGGAGAGTTAATTACATGCATGTGTCTGTTCCAGTAATTCATTTTGTGAAAAATGTATATCCCTGTATTTTAAGAACACACACACACACACACACACACACACACACACACACACACACACAGACAGTGAGTGAGTGAGAGAGAGAGAGAGACAGACACAGAGAAAACCATATAAGCTTTAAAACTTGGACTGACTATTAAGTTAAAATATAAGTAAGTAAATAAATAATTATACAAATAATAATAATAACAACAATAATGATAATAATAATAAGCTTCATTCATAAAGTACTTCTCATCTAGTCACTTTAAGCAAATGAAAACTCAACATAATATAAATAATGAAATAATAAAAAGTAATATAATGGAATGCCCAAAGACATAATGAATGAAAGTACCAAAAATGTGTAAAGAAATAAAATAGGTCAAGTATAAAACTCAAATGGAATAGTAAAAAAGAAAAAAAAATCAAATGACAAAAACTTTCAATGAAATGCCGAAAAAAGCAAAAAAAAAGAAAAAAAAAAAGAAAAGATGAATAAGATCCCTATGGAATTCTGAGCGTAAGGAAAGAGACTCTGAACCCATGGACCTTTGTACCTGAACCCAAAGAATCCAAAGGGGATTACAGACTTCTTTCTTTGAAGATTTTATAAATCCTTGCAGTGAAAAACTTCAGCTGATCCCCACATTACACACTGATAATAGATTCATTTCAAGTTAAACGTAACATTGGTATTTCCACATGGTAGCAATATGTGTCCTGAAATTCCATTCCTCTGTTTTCAGCTTGTGTTGGTACAGATTTCTTTTCACATACCCTTTAAATCTTCCGCTATTGCTGTGGGACGTAAGGGGGGTGGAGGTGCTGTGGAACTCCTGCGGGGGGGCGGATGGTGTGGAGGTTGGACAGGAATAAATAATAGTACTTATTTTTACATTTAGGTATTTGGCAGACATCCTTATACAGAGCAACTTACTTTATTTTTTATACATCTGAGCAGTTGAGAGTTAAGGGCCTTGCTAAAGAGCCCAACAGTGGTAACTTGGTGGTCGCTGGGTTTGAACCTGGGACCTTCTGATCTAAAGTCCAACACCTTAACCACTGAGCTACCCCTGACCCCTGGGATTTTTGTTTGCTTCCGAGGTTTTTTTTTTAAGGGGGTCCCGCAGCGGAACATCCAATCAGCACACAACTTGGCACAGGTTTTACACCAGATGCCCTTCCTGATGCAACCCTCCCATTTTCTAACCAGGCTTTCGACCGGCACTGCATGTCAACAACCTAGAGCCTTCGCTGCCTGAGCCACCACTGCCCCCAAATAATATTAATTTTAGTGTAATACAGAAAGGCCAGCAAATTATACACGCATAGGTATACTTTACTTGGGGTATAACGCCAATAATTAAAACCAGCCAGTTCAACCCCCAAATATCATTGCAATTTAAATTACTAACTGTTATAAAACGTGATAAAGTTTCTTTTAAAAGCTTTCTTGATTCGCCCTGTGTGAGAACTGGTTGCATCCAACACATCCTCCATACGCAGCAGTAATTGTAGGCTTGAGCAATAGCAAGCGCAATACACAATAAAAAGAGGAAGCGCAAAAGACCAACCACCAATTACAAGTAGTTGGTTAGTCAACAGAAAACAAGAGAAAAATCCCTTCCCAGCAGGAGGGATACTATTTACTAATACTGGAAATAATTACAAATGTGGTGCTTTTATACAAAGTATATGCTTTTATGCTATTCCACTGCACTAGTTGGGATATGTACAGTAGAGCGTGCTGTTTTGAACAACCCTATATGGGTGGAGTTCTAAACCCTCGTTGTTAAACCCATAGTTATGCCCTTCCATAATGCTTACCTTGACCCCATTGAAAATGTTTTCTTTGTTATTGCATGCTGTTAGAAGTAAATGCTAGCTTCTTTCACACACACACACACACACACTCACACACACACACACACACACAGTTATAATTTTTTTGCTTGTGTTCTTTTTCCCAGTACATCAATGTAATGCTTTTAATGCTCTTTCTCCTGACCAAGTGTAATAATACACAATGTAGCACACATCAGAGGGCAGTTTCATGAGTTCGAAGCCTGATTAATGGATGTTGGTTTATTTGCAAGGTCAAATTTCTCTCTTTTGCACAAAATGTCCTTCTACCCTGGTGTATACACCCATGCGTTGATGTGATATTACAGTAGAGTAATAATATTAAAATGTACTAACAATAAGTAACAAGAAAGTGTTGGTCAAGAATACACACATTCATCTGAAAGCTTAATGTTATGTTTTACCTTTCACTAAACACAAGAAGAATACTGACAAAGTATAAAATAATCCATCTATCCATCTATCAAACCATCTTCAATGGCTTATCCTAAGTCAGGGCATGGGAGTAGCAGTTCCATCAGGGAACCCCAAACTTCCCTTTCCCCGGCCACCTCAACCAACTCTGATGGGGGATACAGAGGTGTTCCCAGGCCAGTGAGGAGATATAATCTCTCCACCTAGTCCGTGCTCTGCCCCATGGCCTCCTCCCAGCTGGACCTGCCAAGTACACCTCCTGGTGGCGCCCCTATCAGATACTTGAACCATCTCAACGGACTCCTTTCCTCACAAAGGAGCAGATGTCCTACTCAGAGGTTCTCATAGATGACTAAGCTTTTCATCCTATCTCTAAGGGATCTCTGTCTCTTGTATGTGCAATCGTGTCCTTTCTGTCATGACCCAAAAGGTGAGTGTAGGAACAAAGATCGAGTGGTAGTTCAAGAACTTTGCCTTTTGGCTCAACTCTTGTTTTGACACAATGGTACGGTAAAGCGACTGCAATATCATTCCTGTTTCAACCTTACACTCCATTGCCCACTCACTCTTAAACAAGACCCTGAGATACTGGAACCTCTTCACTTCGCTCCCTACCAGGAGTAGACAAGGGCATGAAATTATCTATAACATAATAATCATGTAGTTTTTGAGTACTTTTGAGATTTGATCAGTTTTTTAAGCATCAAACTATTTATCTTGGAATCATATCTGTAAAAAAGGAAACTCTGACAACAGGAGACCAGTAAGGCTCCAGGAAGCTCCAATACTTTAGCTTTTTTGGCACTACAGTAGGTTGGTGTTTCATTAATGGGATTTGCGAATTTCTACAACATTCTCTCCATTTGATGCAAGATTTTCACTCTGATAACCAAAACCACTTTAGCATTCAGCTTCACATCTGTCTATTTTACAAACACTGACTCCATCAAGACATAGATGATTTTTACCAGAATGAGTTTGAAAGATGTCATCTTGGATTCAAGATCTTATATCAGAGCAAATGTCTGCTTTACAGAATGTGGAGAGATCTTTGCGAAACCTCCAGTATGCCCATAGTTATCAGCATTATTTTTGGTCATCACCCAGGAGAGAAGCTACGGAACAGGCTGCTAAACATGATGATGACTTTCATGTTCAGTCATTCAATCATACAGTGTTTTGTTTTGAGATGTATTTCAGGACTCTGTAACCTTATATGAGTCACTCTGTCTGAGAAGCTCCCCTGAGTGCACTTGGACCACTTGCTCTTATAAAATAGCTTTTCTCTCATAAAGCAAACAAAAATGACTAATGGCCTTTATAAAGGGTTCATAAAAAACGAAATCTGGTCATGATTATTCTTTCTTGCACTTGAAATATTGGGAAATAACATTAATTAGGCCTAAGTGAGGCTTAACGGATTGTAGCATTTTTGAAGGATAAATAAATGTTTTAAAAGGCAGTGAAGTATATTTCTGTAATGTCTGATCAAGAGGTCAGAGGTGACAGATTTCAGTTTAGTAAATGGCATTGTCTTTAGATGAAAGACAACAGAGAAGAAGCATCTCAAGCATCTGTTATTAGGTGTTTTTTGGAAGACAAGGGGGATGAACACAAGTGCTTTACACTCTCACTCACTCATTGTCTATACCGCTTTATCCTGTATTCAGGGTCGTGCGGATCTGGAGCCTATCCCAGAAGGCTTAGGGCACAAGGCGGGGTACACCCTGGACAGGGTGCCAATCCATCGCAGAAGTGCTTTACAGTGTTTATTAAATAATATCTAAACATTCGAAAAAAGCAAGTCAAAAAGGCCTGGATCATATAGAAAAATAACAATACAAGATGTTTTTTGTAGCTATTAATGATATTTAATTCCCACACCAGGAGAAATCATGTTTTACATACTGCTTTAAAAATGTATGTATTTTATGAATTTTATTAAGGAAGGAGACTTATTTTAGGTTGCCTTATCTTGCAGAATAAGGTGGAGATTAAAATCTGGATTGCACATCCACTCATAGCTTCAAACTAATCATATCTGTTGAAGAAAAATCATATTTCCTATGTAAGCATGGCACTAATTGAATTTCATTTTTTTTTAAAATTACATCCTTTACAGAATTTAACTTTTTAATTTTTCAGTACATTTTAAAATTGTATTTTTTAACTTAGGCACTTTGTGTGTGTGTCTGTGTGTGTTTGTCGGGGAGGTAATTTCACTTTGAGTATGACTTTGGCACACTATACCATACTTTGACTTGCATAGTTTTATCAGTCCACATCTGTAAGTATCAAACACATGCACATCTACTCGCCCTGGATTTATAATTGTGAAAATATACAAGTGAGCACTTAAGTGTTAAAGGATTGTCAGAGCTGGGATATGATCCCAAGTGCTTACTGAAGACCTAGGTCCACAGTCCTAGTTGATTTGGACAGCAAATTCCATCACCTGGGTGTCAAGACAGATGAGATTCTTGATGCCCCCCTTGTATGTGGTACGAAGAGAATGTATTTCAGACTTGGGGTTCAGAAAGTGTGGGTTCAGCTTTTGACTTTGTAGCCAAGCAATGTGTTTAATGTGATGCAGGTAGCTACAGGCAATGTCTGATTGGATTGCAGCAATCACCTGATTTGAGAACCTGGGGAGAGTAATAACAAGCCTTGCAGCTGCAATCCAGCTTAGTTTGGGATGTGGAAGCCCTGCCAGGAGCATTTTGTCTTTTCCATAAAGCATGTGTGTTGCTTATATTACGTATCGATTCCAACATTGCATGTTGACATTCAGTTAAATCACCTTGACAACTTTACTTCAGGAGTTCCCCAGATGTTAATTCTTGGTCCGCTCTTCTTCCCATTGTGTACCTGTATGCAGTTATAAGATTTTATGGATTTTCTACTTTGTTTACTTTCTACTTTTTCTTTCTCTTCTGAGCTAAAAAAAAAAAAAAATCTTAAACTCAACCATTAAAAAAACAACAACAACAACAACAACATTATTAACTTAATTTTTCTTTCTTCTCTTGTTTTCTTTTTTTTGTGATAGATAGATAGATAGATAGATAGATAGATAGATAGATAGATAGATAGATAGATCTCACACTGTAGTTAGCATGCATTAAAACTATTACAGCACTCCTGAATTTTTAAAAATGTGGTCAGTAGATGTTGGTTAATCTTCTCTTACAGCAGCTCTCAGGTTTAAGGTAACTTATATTCATTTGGGTGAAACCAGATAGTGTGACCATAAATAAATCCTTTCAATAACTGTGCATATATAGTAGAAGGTGCAATTTTATAACATTGAAATTAATTTTAGTTAACATAAAATCTTCTTTGTTGAGATTACCAACTGTTCACTGATGGAGAGTTGAGTACAAAATTGCTTAAACTACATACTGTATAATCACATTTGCAGTCGAAGCCACCATAAAAAAAAAAAAACCTTTTTGCATCAACTGCAGTGAAAAGCTTTGACTGAGTCCCAAAAACTCATATTGGAAAGCTATTCCATAACTGTGGAGTTTTGTAGGACAAAGCTCTGCCCCCTGCTGTAGACTTCATTATATGAAGTACCAATAAATAGCCTGTTCCTGTTGATGGAAATAGGCATGGCGAATCATGAAATACCAGCTGTTTAGACAGGTACTAGACGATTTATAGGTTTAAAGGTCAATGGTAGTATTTTAATCACTGGAAACCAATGTAGAGTGCATGAGGTAAGGGTGATGTCATCATATCTTCTGGCTCTAGTAGAGACTGCTGAATCTGACCTACTGGAACATCCACATAATAAGGCAATACAATAATTCAACTTAGAGGTAACGAAAGCTTGAACTAGTTTTTCTGCATCATGCAATTTCAGGAAGGTAGTTGCTATATAATGTAAGTTATAACAGACACCCACAGACAACAATTAAAGTCTTTATAACTGAATGCAAAGTATAAAAAGAACATTATTAATTACAGGCTGTCATTCTTGTGTCATTCTTTAATAAACTGATAGAATTGTAAAATTGTTTTGTTTCTAGAGGAATAAATCACATGGGCCTATAGGACAGTAATTTGAGGATGGTCACATCACACCCCTCTGTTGTTGATTATTCTCCTATAACTCTACATTTCCAAAGGTTACTACAAGGGTTAATCCTTACTTTTAAACACTCCAAACACTCCCATTCTACAGTAAGTGGTAAATAAAATTGCTGAATCTTTTTTCCACAGTTATGAAGCACTTTGGCAACTAAATAAGAAAGAACGAAAAGTTATTTTAATTAAGATATCATGTAAATCAGGAATGTACTGTTCGTAAAAACAAGTGAATGACTTCCAAGATAAAGTTTTAAAATCAGGCTCTTGAGCTGTCTAACCACAATGACAGGGTAAAGACCCTTTAAATAAAATGTTACCAAACACAAAAATATGTAATACGGTGCTGTACTCCTGCCCTTTTCTCACAAAGAAATAAACACACATGAATTATTAAATTCTAATAAAATGTGAGGGCCATGACTAATTTTCCAGTTCTCAGGTATAAACACAACTAAAACCTGACCAGAGAACTTAATTCTCTTTTATTAGTTGTTATTGTAAAAATATTCATCCATCTATTTTACACCTTCCCACAGGAGGTCATCTCACCTCTTTTACTTTCTTTTGTTTAACTTTATGTTCCGGTTTTGGTCCTTTTTTACGTCCCTGTTCACAGTGTCCTGTTTTTTCTCTCCATAAAAGGCTCTATGATATCTTTGATTTAAACCCGAGGCAAGCACCAAACCGTGGAATGGTGTTCATTAGAGGATCGTCTTTCTAAAGAAATATTGTACGAAAAGCAAGAGTCAAAGTGCATGCTGTCTCAACACAGCTACTACCCTGTAGGCGTCTGACAAAGTTGGAAAACCTCTCGGTGAACCGCATAAAGTGAACAAATAGGCGGGTAAGGTAATGAGAGGAAATATGTAGAAGGGAGTACGTGAATATCCTGAATGAGTTGTAATCAAATTAATTAAAACATTAAATTAAGGTGGGTGATTAAATTAAAAGTATTTAAAGATATGGAATGAAGAGGGGATCAGAAAGGAGGAAGGAAAATATGATGAGAGGAAAAAGTAGTTTGGAGTTCAAAAGAAGGTTTAATACTGAGACGTCTCTTAATGCCTGTTTTTTGTCTGCAATTAAGGCCGAAGGTTAATGTCAGTATTAATGCAGATAAAGATGTTAGTCAGATTAAATGCGTGCATGAATACATGTTTTGTATGTGGAAAAAAAAAACATATCATAGAAATCTAGTAAAATGCCTGTATATTTCAACATGAGTAAAATTAATTGTAATCATTACAACAGTTACTGGAATTTTCTTGGAATTTAAAAGCACGGCTTCGACCCTCGAAGCTTATAAATTCGGCACATTATGTTACTGTGCACCAAAAAAATTGAACAAAACTTAAGGAGATACTACATCAAATGTAAAGTATGCCTGAGAAGTTTATTTTATCACGTGTATAATTTATTTTGAGTTGCCAAAGTAATACAAAAAAT
This sequence comes from Heterobranchus longifilis, assembly GCA_028570985.1. Taxonomy (NCBI): domain Eukaryota; kingdom Metazoa; phylum Chordata; class Actinopteri; order Siluriformes; family Clariidae; genus Heterobranchus; species Heterobranchus longifilis. Next base: position 6,779 of record JAOVVB010002412.1, on the reverse strand, counting down.
CGCAGTGCTAAAACTGAGCACTCATCTGCTATGCTCATTGTTGAGTGTGGTTCTTCATTTTATCCTAAAAATGATCAGTTTCAGTGATTAATGATACCTTCTCCTCCTTTAAAAAAAAGCTGGATGCAAAAAGAAATGCCTACAATTGATTATCATAATTATTTATTTAATATTTTCCTCAAAAATTAATTTAGCACATTTTCTTTTACAGCCCAAGGCATATATTTTAGTTTGACATATTGTTATTTCAGTAAACTTGTTAAAGTTGGGCTAATTTAGTGCAAAAAAAAAAAATTCCAGTGGTGATACAATAACCAATTATAGGGTTATTAAACTTATTTCTAGATAAAACTAATAACCTTGTCATTATTGTCCTCCATTGCCAAATAATTTTGCTAGAAATTACATTTCTAGAAATAATTATCTACGAGTAGAAAAATAAAATTTATAGCTTAAGGAGATGTGCAGAAATATGTTTAATAATCCTATATTTGGTTTATGGTAATTTTATAATAATTTATAAAGGTATATTTTAAAATACTAAATAAATTAAACTATATAAAAGATATTTTACTTTGCTAAGATGTTTTCACACTGCAGGCAAGCTCTGCAGGCAAGTGTCAGTATTAATCATTATCCTCACTACATGTATGTAACTCAGCATGAAATACAGCACTGTGATCATGCACATATACTGTATGTGCAATCATAAAGAAGGTCAGATACACATGTGCCAGGCATTTGTGTCTCTGTGTGATATAAAGATGAAAGAACAACACTCAGGCACCTGAAATCCACAAAGCTCCAGAAATTGATCGAAAATGTGAAGGGGAAATAAGAGCCAAGAACTGTGTGCCCTTCCTGCTCTAGTACATTGTAATTAGGTTTTAAAAATGTAAGGAACGCAAATGAAATAAGGATGTATAAGTGCGGCTGATGTAGTTAGAAAATTAGCACAGGAAAGAGGACAGAGAGATAAGAAGTGTCAGGGAAAATTATTCAGGTTTTAGTAAAATGGGCCTTAGCTATAAATGACTGCATATGCTTATTTCACAGGCAGCAGAGGACTATTCAAAGTGTAAATACAGCAGACACCCATGTCATTTTCTATAATAACACTGGATTAAAAAAATGTTGTCAGTGAAAATAAAAGACTGATTGCATCTGAGAGAAATACTGAAACTAAACCACCGATCCTGTAAAAAAAAGAAAAAGAAAAAAAAAGCTAAATGTACTGTACACACAATATGCTTTAAAATGTGCTTTCATCTTCTTTAGCGGAAATCAGTGCATTAAGAATATTTTAATAATTTCAATGAAATATATCCCAGGAAGGAAGTATTGGTACCCTCAGCAGAATATTAAAACTTAGTTATTTTTTTCCCCCTTGAATTTAGGACCCCTCTAAACAAATTTAAGACACTATTTCGCATGACCAGTGTTATTCCTCAACTCTATAAGGCAAACTTACTTGTAATTTTTTTAAGTAGTTTTCAGGAATCGTTCTCCAGGCCTCTTGAAGGACATTTCAATCTCTTCTCTAGACACTGGCTGCCTTTTACCCGTTCTCTGCGAAGATGATCCCATACTGCTTAAATAACGTGGAGCTCTGAGCTTTGAGGAGGCCAGTAAATGACTGTGTTCCATCCTTGTTTTCTTTGAGGTATGCTTTGACTGCCTTGGCAGTTTTTGGATAATTACATTAAAAAAAATACAAGAAAGTCTTTCTCCTTGGGACCAAAATGTGAATAAATGAGGGGTGGCGCATAACTCTTTTGAACAGAAATGTGTGCGTGTGTGTCTATGTGTGTGTGTGTGTATATATTTAAACATACGTTCAGTATACTCACATACACACACACTACCAGTCAAAAGTTTGGATACACCTTCTAATTCCATGGTCTTTCCTAATTATTTCATTCTACAATGCTGAAAGTCTCCAAAATATGCAATAATTGAACAGTTGATATTGAGATGTATCTGCTACTTATGCACTGTAAATCCTTCATAACGGCTCTAATCCAAGGTGCTGTTTGTTAATTGGTGATTTTTGAGACTCTAAATGAACTTTTCCTCTGAAGCGAGGTAAATTTTGGGCTTGATTTCCTGGGATGGTCTTCATGAGAGCCAGTTTTATCCTGGTGCTTGATAGGTTTTGCTAAATCATTTGACAATACTGTTCTTGCAAGAACTGTTCCAGAACAGCTGACCTTCATGTCTTAAAATAACAACTGACTGTTGTTGTTACTTAATTAAGTAATGCTATGTGTGTTATTTCAAAATTTTATCCGATATTGTTCTAAATCCAAACAAGTCTAATCCATGAAGCCCCTCACCCCCACCCTTGCTGCCTACCTCATGGTGCCAGACACCACAACACACCCCAGAGGCCCCGTCTCAGTGGCATGAGGGTCGGATGTTTACATACTGTATGGATTGTCCAAATATGTACCAAATCTGCTTCTCATTGCCTTTTAAGTTTTATCTGCATTACGTTGGTATTTCACAGTTCATTGTAGAATCATCTTATAATAAATCTAACCTTTTTCATGCTCTTCAGGAGCAAGTCCATAGGAAAGACAGCAAATCCATCTGCGAATAGCTTTAATTTAGACATACTGTATGATGTACTGATCCTGTAGAAACTTAAAGAGCTCAGACCTGGGAAGATTAAAATTCCTTCTAATCTGTTGGAATGAGAGAATATTATTACCCTGTACTATATCTCCAAGCACATTTGCACCTTTAATCTTCCAGCCAGCCAATAATGCAAAGTCCAGGTGGAAAGTCTGGATTTCATGGAGGGGTTTAATAATAAGGAACATTCATTAGTCCCTCAAAGTTTTTGTTCTGCCTCTAGGTATATAGCATGTTTTTAAGTATTATCTTATTTTGTCAAAAATTCACAGCTGAAACAGGGGATGTATCCAAAAATGTTATGTAACAATGCACTTCACATACATTCCAGTCAGATTAGGGTCTTCAATAATAACTAATTCCAGAATAAATTGTAGCTGCCATTTTACAGAACTTGAGTGATGGTGCACCCAGACATCCTAGGTTATCTAAGGTACAACATCATAACCTCGGTCAAAATAATTTGGAGATAACTAAGCATAGTGCTTGTGAACTTTCTAAAGGCAGTGCATTTATTTTAGAGAAATGTCTTTTTGCAGCATATTTGTGAATTAGAGTGATTATTTTGGGAACAGATTACTAAGGAGAGTCCAAGCAAATCAGGAAATCATCAACAGAAAAAAAAATATTGTTATCACCCAGACTAATGCCTGCAATATTGCTCTCATGTCTTATAGCTATGGCCTGTGCTTCCAATAACTTCAAATAACAAAGCACTTAACACCATTTGTAATGACAGCATACTATAGGGAGATGTATAGAATCTTTATCCATTTAATGAAACCATCTTTAATATCTAACGCTAAAATGCTATGGATTAAACATAGCCATTTAAATTGGTCAGGGGTGCTATATGACATTTAATAATCTTCTAACGCTATGAGAAGAGTATCTCCCTCTGCTGAATCCAGTTTCATCATTATTAATAAGAGAAGGTAAAACTTGATCTAAACTTTAGATGAGGGTTTTAGCTGAGAACAGGTGTAAGTCAGTATGAGGAAGATTCCTCTGATGATTCCACTACATTCAATATTGAATATATATTGTATTGTATTATAATAAAAAAATTGGCTTCCGTTAACGATGGGAGAAATGAACTGGATTCTTGTGAGTAGTGAAAGATATCATGCAGGGGTGGAACTAGTTTGTCTATAAACCATTTATAAACTCAGTGTTGAGCCCATCTTGGTACGGTGTCTTAATATTTGACGGTCCAACAAAAAAAAAAAAAAAAAGTACCGTATTTTTTCAACCATCTGGATTAATGATATAAAATTGCTGATACCCAATAAATGTTCCGATAATGTAGGTCTGTACTATGACGTACTAAGCCAGCCTTAATGGTACATACTGTAGAATGGTAGATAGTTCTATCATGTACTATAGTATGATGGTCTGGAACTCATGGTAATATATATATAGTAACCGAGGCAGTGTCATTTTTTACCCATTATGGAGCCCTCCAATGGTTAACACACAATAATTTGGTGAATACCATGGAGTTTATTAGTTAGCGTGGTGCTCACCAATGTTCAGCAAGTATCTAATATCATACTACTTATACTATATCATACTATTGGTATGTACTTACATGGCATGCACAACATTTTACCACAGTAACTGTAGTACATACCATTATAAATTTTCTTATGGGTAGAAAAAACTTAAAAAATATAACTGCTTTTATTTGATCATGTATTTAGGGGTCCTCTTGTTCCATTGACTCCTGATGAACTTTGGATATAGTAGTTTATAATTAAAAGGTGGCTAGGTATTAATTTGGCTTATTTATAAAGTTGTACCTTCTTTTCCTAGCTTTATATGACGTAGTCAAACCATGAATGTACAGTATGGCAGCCAGAAATTATTGAAATCTTCAAGATTTATTTTGGAGTCATATTAGAATATCATATCAACATGAAGACTGAACATTTTCCAAGGATTCTTTAGGAATAAAAAAAACTCATCAGTTTGACTACTAGACTTAAGAAAAATGTAAATTCTTTCTCATCTCCCCCTTCAAACTCACCCCTGACAAATTCCTCAGTAAGCATTTCATTCAGGGTTCTGGGAACTATGGTCAAACGTTATCCCAAATGGAAGATGCACATCCATCAACAAGAAAGCTCAGAAAAAGATATATTTCTTATGGCAGTTTGCAACATTCCATTTAGCCCAGGCTATACTGGTGCAATTCTATACCGCCACTATTGAAACCCTCCTTACATCTGTAATTACTATTTGGATTGGTGCGTCCTCCTCCAGAGAAAATAGAAAGCTGGAATGGACCATCAGGACGCCTGAGAAAAGCATCTGCTGCAGCCTGTCATCAATCAAAGACCTGTACATCATCAAGGATGCGAGCAGGAAAAAAGTCACATTTTCCACGCTGCTAATTACATCACTGATTCCAAAAGGGACCATCAGCAAAGCGATTCTGATCCTGGATAACAAAAACTGCACGCCATCAAAAGAGGTTCCTCACACTGGTAATTTCTGTTATTAACCCTCCTGTAATCAATACAGTGCTGACCTGCCAGTAACCAGCAATTACTTTAAATGTTTTTGTGAATATACCTGTTCATGCAATGGCTAGTACTATTTCTTATCACTTAATAAACATACTAATCACCAATCACTTATTATACATTAAACATTATACATAAATTAGAGCCCACAACCAAATTACAGCCTACCATCCACTCAAAGTGTAATTATTTGTGTATTAGGAGCAATATGTGTATTTGAGGATTCCAGTGTTTTCTGCCATGTAGTGAAAGGGGGAAACAGCCCAAGATAAATAAGTGCTGCCTGTAAGGTGTACTTTGAATACATTGTGTTGTAACCAAACACCAAGAAATATTTTTGGTACATGGAAGAAGCAACATAGGCACAAAGTCAGCCAAATTCACTCCCTGTTCGGTAATCAGAGAGAGAATCACGGATGAGGAATGGAGAAAGTAGATCGAATAAAGATGAAGTTTTGTCTTAAACCGACTCCAGCGTGTTAAAATTAACTTAAACCACTTTATCGCTGTTATTTCAGCTGTGAAAATATAAACTAATCCCAGTAAAAATATTCAGTTTAGCTTTTCTACATACAGTAATATATATTGGTACAGGTGTGTGTTTACATTGAGTAAGTATGTTATTAGTAGCTTATGTTAAATTAAATTATTATCCGTAATATAACTGCTCATAACATTGCTTTAATTCCACATTTTAATTTCACTTATGGTGCAGGTTAAACTTCAGGTAGATATTTACTGTAAGTACTGCAAAAGTTTCATTAAATTCTGTCCAGCCAATTTTCCGTGATGCTGTGACAAAGTCTGGCACATAACTGCTCATAACTTCACTTCTACTCAACATTTTGATTTAATTTATGGTGCAGGTTTAACTTCCAACAAAAGCCTAAGTACTGCAAAAATGTCATGAAATTCTGTCCAGACAGTTTTGTGTGATGTTGTGACAAGGTCTGTGACAAGGTCTAGACAGACATACAGACAGACAGGTCATACATACAGACAGAAATTCAGACAGAAAATTTTCTGAGACTGGTTTTGGGTCCTCCAGTTCATCAAACGTAAAGATGTCATTAAAGGAGCGATTTCTGACCAATATACAGACAAAACCTGTCTTTTATTTACGTATATAGATGAGTAATACCTGAATCTCCCAGGATGAAAGGATGAGAACTAAAAAGAGAAAACAACATAAATAAACAATCTGTTGATTTAAATATTTAATAATTAAATATTTAATTAAAATTGCGTATAACAAGATGAAGTTTGCCATGGGCAGAGAAAACACTGTGGGGCTGGCTGTGGTTTTTCTTACCCTATAAAGGTAAGCTATAAGTGAAGCAATTCCCTATGTTTATAGGGATAGATGCAGGACAGGAGATGGACATGTTATGTAGTGCGGCCCAGTAAGCACCCGAGCAGCCCATGCGTTAACATTTTCCGAGTCTCCTAATAAAATCTGATGCAAGGGGTGTTAGAGAAGTATGTCCAGGCATCACTGCTTACGTTATAGGCCAATAAATGACAAATAAATAGAGACGATATGAAAGGAAATGATGATAATAATATTTAAAAACAGATTATGGAATTTTTACCACCCTGTTTCCCCTCTTAATC
>JAOVVB010002395.1:0-32552 GCA_028570985.1 Heterobranchus longifilis | reverse complement strand
CTTGTCCTGCTCTCTATGAAAAGTGTCTTGAGATAACTTCTGTTATGATTTGACACTATAAATAAAACTGAATTGAAAAATTGAATCTACATCTACATACATAACATACACAACCTTAAGGAAGTTGTGCCGGCTCGTTTAAAGGCAGCGTTTCTGAATATGGGCTGTGTGCATTTCTGTGGATTGAGCATTTTGATAATTTCACTGTTTATATAGCACCTAGACATACTTTATGATTAAAAAAAAATGGAAATCTCGCTTTTCACAATATGGGACCTTTAAAAACAATAACTAATATGATGTAATTCAATTACACAATATTGGAATATCACAAGGAAATCAGTTCACTTGATGATTTTAACATATTTTAATATATTTGCTTACAGCTTCAGGCGTACTGTATTACCAATGATTTTAATATATTTTAATATATATTGCTTATAGCTGGCACTTTTTATGCTTCTATTCATGACTGATTTGATTAATATGTTTGTTTTGTTTTTTTGTCAGTTGCAATTCTGTTGTGCATGCATAATGACAATAAAGAAATCTTCATCATATCATATCTTTATTTCTTTTGAATTTCATATGAAGTATGGGGTAATTTCTCCAGTGATGACAAGGAGGAAACACAACTAATCTTCATCTCTGCAGTTATCACTACTCTGCAGTGTAGGAGTAAGTTGTAACTCTACTCCAGCAAGCAAACAAAATGTAAGCTTGTTTAGTGAGTAGCAAGGCTACAGTACTGTAAAATTAACTGGGTTGTTCTCTCTCTCTCACTCTCACACTCTCACACACACACATACACACACACACACCCCAGAGCAGATGTTCACACATTGAAACATACAGTATCTCCCTCCTACCCAGCCATCTGCTGGTTTTTGCCATCAATTACATAGACTTTGCAATATCAATATATTGCTATATTGGTAAGACTTAAAGAAGACCTATTATGCTGATTTTCAGGTTCATACATGTGTTTTGGTTTCTACTAGAACATGTTTAAATGCTTGTGTTAATGTAAAAAAAGAAATACATCATTTTTCTCATACTGTCTGTCTGAATATACCTGTATTCACCCATCTGTCTGAGATGCTCTGTTTTAGCGCCTGTCTCTTTAAGCCCCCCTCCCAAAAAAGTCCAGTCTGCTCTGATTGGTAAGTGTTTCTGGGTCTTCCACATCTGCGCTCTCGGCGTCTCTGCACCATCATTGCAGCTGAGGAAGGACTGTAACGGCACTGTAGCGGCACTTTCTACCTGTAGTATAGTTGTGACATCACAACTTCACAGAAGTCCTGACAGCTCATTTAAAGGCAGTTTCTGAATACGAGCTGTGTGTATTTCTCCATGGATTGAGCGTTTTGATACTTTCACAGTATTTATATAGCACCTAAACCCGGAAATCTCACTTTTTACAATATGGCACCTTTAAAATGCCAATGTCAAGATATTTCACAATGATAGTTTTTTAATTTGGCATTTAAAATCATACACAATGTGACCACCACACAAACTATGTAAGAAGCATTTTAAATGACAACCGTGAGACTATACAACACATGTTAGGCCTGCACCGCTGTAGTCACAAAAATGCATTAGCAATCAATGTAAGATGCACAATCCTTCTTAAGGCGCTAATGCTCCTGCTTAGAGTGGTAATACTAGTCTGTCATTGAAAGCACCTGAGTGGATGTGACTCACCAGAGCTTCCTGTGCAGCTAAGGAGGTTTTTATCAATCGGCAGGATTAGTAGCATGTCTTATCATCGTCTAGGCTTTGTGATTACGTTCAATGGAGCACAGCCCCGGCAAAGAATTGGGAGACAGTGAGCCACAGACTTCCGGACCGTGACACACTGCTATCAAATGATTTTTGCAATTGAGCCTGTTACTCGCACCGCACATGGGAGATTAACCCACCCACCTGGATTTTGACAGCTATAGACAGGGAGTTCAGCTCTTTATCCAGCTCTTTCAGGACAACCAGCTTTTTCAGTGTGAGGCTGCAGAGCCTGTGGAAAAAGAGAAAAGAACGAGAGAAACAGAAACTAGATTAGTGGCATGGCTAACACAATGTGAACACACCTTCATGACACGCTGTAGCATCTGGGGATGAAAAGCATGGCCGACAAGGCAGCACTCACTACAGTTTATTTCTACTTGTGTCTTTATTACCTCCGCCAAGGAGGTTATGTTTTCAGTTTGCTTCGTTTGTTTGTCAGCAAGTTTACGGAAAAACTACTGGCCCAATTTTCAGGAAACTTGGTGGAAGGGTGTAGCAGCATGGGCCAAGGAAGAACCTGTTAAAAATGGGGCGGATACACAAATTAACTTTGTGAGATAGGATATGGTCTTGGCGGAGGTCTGCGCTCTCCGAGTGCCCTTCTAGTTCTTCCTTTGGTCACCAGATATGACAGCCAAGAAAGTGAGTGAACTGAGAGCAACTCAGCAATCAAACTCTGTTCTATTCAGCTTTGTGTTCAAGGGAAAAAAAATCTACGATGTTGTGAAGGGATGGTGCACCAAAGTGCTACTAAATCAGGATTCACATTGTCAGCTTTATGGGCGAATTCTTCATGACAGGTGACATGGCACAGATGCTTTGACAAGCCATGGTGCAGTAAAATGTCTTCAGTTAGCCCTGTTTCAGCATGCTGCTGCACATTAACATGTTGAACATAGAGGCTTATATGACTCCCTGACATCTGTTCATTATTAAATAAAACTAGTGAGAAACATACATGGTATGCCTCTGGGGAAGTAAAATACATTTTTGACTGGCACACTGTTTTTTTGTTACTGCAGATGAAGCCACCCAGAATGTCCCATGCCTCAGTGCTCGGCCCCAGCAGGACCTTGCCTGGTCAGTGGCTGGAATTAAATTAATTTAAATTAAAATTAAATTAAGTGTTTTTCTGAAGGAAGCGCCATATCATGGAAACACCCTGCAAATGATTGGATGGGTGTGTTTACAATGGAATCTAGACACACCCTGTCAGAAAACAGGAGGTGGGGGGGGGCAGGTGCCCAGCGACTGGAGGTGGGCTGGGAATTGACTGGCAGGCGAACTGGAGGGGACATTTTTCATCTGTAGAGATCTGTCACACTGTGATCCAGAATGGGTGAAGACGACAAGTACAGTAAAATATATATTGCATTTAATCAGAAAATCACTTCTAGGTCAGAGGGTCCCCATGGAAACCACTCAGGTCCGGCTTATCTTGTTGAACACAGAGGCAGAAAAAAAAACAACAACAACTGAGCAATACAAGGAGGCTAAAACCAAACACAAGCTCAATTCCACACCTCTTTCATGGATCCACAGCAATTTGTGACCTTTAAAATCCCCCTCTTCCTTTCACCACCACCCCACCCCCCCGACACACACACTCCCCCACCCAAAAAAAACTTTGCCTCTACAGCAAGACACTTGAGCCAAGTTTACTAAACTTCCTCCTGACCCACTTTTCCCACAAGTCGTGCTGCATTAAATTGTGATCAGTCTGAGCCAGAGTCCAACGGGAGGAAGAAAGACTAAGCAAACAAATAGCTGTCCAGTCACCCACTTTCCTTGAGAGCCACTCTGCAACACTCACTGACTTCATACAGGCACTCCCTGCTAGGCAAGTATGATTCACAAAGACTTGTCACGTTCAAGCACAAGAGAAATCGTAGCGTTACGAGATGACAATGGGTGGTCTGTTTAAAAATGAATATTGTGGTATAAACAACACCAGGGTTTTCCCTGGGTTTTTAGAGGGCTTAGGCGCAAAGACATCATACACTCATTTGCATATCGGTGACATCACCACCCAATTTGCATAAAGCTTAGTGGTTGTGTCGGCTGCAGCGAGGGAGAGATCACCAAATGCCATATAAAATAATTAGCCAAATAATCACAAACTCACTACAGGGACATTGTATAGCCTATTTGAAGTTTAAATAAATGAATAAAACCAAAGGGAGACAACTTCGCTGAATTAGATTCAATACAAAAATCTGCAACAAAACATCTGAATTATGTTATATTACTATAATGCACCACTTCCTCGCTCTTCAAAAAGTTCCAATTCAGAGAAAGTTTGAGAGCAAGAGCATCAATATAACCATAGAAATTCACTACAACTGCAAGCAGCGTCCTCCTGCCTTTAAATTTGGTCGATCAACAGTCATTATGTTGACTTTTATGTCACAATGCATTTTCCTTCTTTCTACCTGAACAACACAAGGTTATGTTATATTTTTTGGTTCTAAATTCTAGTTTCACCACCTTCTTTTTTTCCACTGACATGAAAGGATGTAGTCAGTTTTAGTTTTTGCTAACATAAATTTCCTTCCATCAGTGTCTTACTTTCATCACTGCAAAAAAGGGCATTGATTAATATGTTTGTTCACAGTTTTTATTAACAGCGTAGAGGGAAAAGGAAGGAAGGTCATTAGATCCTGAGAGATGTTTATCCAAGCAGCCAACAGAAGATATCTTTAAATGATGACAGTATAACATTTTCAACAACAGGAACTTGGTGTTCCTGTGTAGAACCTCCCTTCGGCCCAAATCGGTGACGACACAACTGTACGACATTTTACTGGACTCATTTGAGCATACAAATTGCCAATCCACATGGCTGCACAATAAACTATCGTATGCATTAGAATAACAAATGCAAATCTATTTGAGGCCGGAGTAATTAAATGTTAAACCTTGTAGGTAGCGCATGGATCCAGCTTGCCTTATGGTGAGGATGAGTCACCATCAGCCACAGCTCTCTGTCGGGAGGGAGGGGGGGAGGAACAGAAAGCAGGGCTGACGGTTTAACAACATCTCTATCCCGTCACAGCTCTCCCTCTCCCTGTAGACTGGGTTTCACATGTAATTAAAAAGGCTGCAGGCGCTGAAGGGGTCACCTAGGGAACCAGGGATTTTTTATTATTAGACAGAGGTGTTATCTCCACTCCTGCCTGCCACTGTGTTGTGTTGCAAGTGAAACTCGTAGCCATCTGTTCTGGCCCGGTGCCAGTCTGCCCCCGTGCTCCTGCCCAGTGCCAGTTCACTTTTCCACCCAATCAGTGGCTGCAGAGACAGACCAGGTGTCCCACAAAAGCACTAATCATTGTGCGAAGGCGTACACCGGGTCAAGGATAATTCAGCTAGTTTTAGAAAGGATTGTTGGTATGGATGTACTGTGTTTGTGATTACAGGAATATAGTGGGGGTGGGGGGTGTGCACTGGCACACACACTCAAGATCAAAATAGGGGCTCGTAGAGGCCACTCGAAAGATGCATTACTCCTCCATTTTGGCATGTCATCCGCACATTCCCAGAGAGAGCCTGGGGTGGGATCACAGCACGCCTCTGTGTGCCAAACAGGACCTAAACACAACAGTGTTATCAATCCATAGAGAGGAGCGGGTGGGTGGAGAATCTATACAGCAGTCTCTCCAGTTCAATGTGTGAACAGGCGGTGGAAAGCAAAGATAAGTGAAACATTTTTCTGTCTGTTTCCCAGTTGATAAGAGCCCATGGAGGAAATCCCTTTCAGTTTCGGTGCTTGCGTTGGTTTAGCCAACACATCGCCTGCCAAGCTCTTCTGATGGGGTCATCATTGTTTATTGATCCTCACATGCACGCTGGTATCCTGGTTATATGGATGGATTATTTTGCTCGTTTTGATCATACAGGCCAGTGGTGGAAAATAACTAAGTACATTTACCAAAGTACTGCACTTAAGTTGCCTGGCTCCAGACCTTTGAATCCGCCAACTCCATTGAGTTGACCGATGCGTCTGGCACCGTGACATGAAACTGCAGTTTCTCGGTCAAAAAAACATTTGAGCCAATGAGTGCCGCGGGGGGACTAATGATTTTCCAATCATGGGACTACACAGGCGGCATGTCGCCAAAATTGTAGTTTGTTTTTACTTGGCTCCAGTGGTGTACTGGTCATTGGGCATACCGTGAGCTGCTGCATCGGTGGGCCGGTGGACCGTCAGAAAATCCATAAAGTTTTTACCGGGTGTCCGGCCCTGTCTGTCTCTTTACTGTTTACTGTTTACTTGCGTGCATGTTCCGGGACTGGGCTCACCGGCCAATCACAACCAAGTTAGTTAAACTTGTGCTTACGTCACAGGCACCTCCATAGCCGACTCCGTCGCTACTGTTGTGGCTATAAAATGGTGGATAAATTGTTTTGCGCGTCACAATCCCAGTGAAATGACTCTTTTCACTATCAGAATTTGATAGATTCGGTCAAACAACATTTGGAAAGTCGAGAAGAATCGCACAATTTAATTATTGTATCCCCATTCAAGTTAGCATAGGGCTAACCGGAAGTTAGTCTGGTCGGACTGGAAGTCTCTGGTGATTGGTTATGAAAAATCGAGTGCAGGCAATGTCAGAAACGGAGTACAATTTTCAGTAATTTTACTTCCCATTTTATGCTACATTAACTCCACTACATTTCAGAGGGAAATATTGTACTTTTTACTCCACTACAGTTATCTGAAAGATATAATTAATAACTTTGCAAAATAGGATTTTACAAAAAATAAATAAATAAATAAATGTATATGCTACAATATTTTTTGTTAAATATTAAACCAGCAGTCTCCAACATGGCTTGTGACTCCCTATAGGCTACATTATAAAAGCAGTGTTTTTGGGGCTCCTTGTCACATTGTAAAGACTCAAGATATATTTAGAAACTTCTCACATAATTTAATTTAAATAATTGTTTGAGGCCCAACGAGGGAAAATTATCTAATATTTTACAAAAAAAAAAGCAAATATCAGTGAACAGTCTGAAAATGTAATACAAATGTGTGTATCAGAACTTTGTTTTTTCCTCTTTCCTCTCCCATTAATCATCTCACGACCCCTCACATCTATCTTGTACCATTTTGGAGGGGCCCAACCTCTATTTTGCTGACAATGTTTATAATACAGGACTTCTACTCAGCTCACTTTTAACCTTCAACACGGTGAGGGGAATAATAATTTAAGGTCAAATTGTGTCACAGGCTAATTACAGTAAACGTGCAAATCTTTTTTTAGATGACATCTTCCATTACTGACATGGACATATAAAACAACTGAGTGTCACATATCATGTCAAAATGAACAGTTATTGACAGCTCTGACGGAGGGTGCCCAGTAGGTGCATCAGCACTCTGCAGCTAATAGGTTTAACCTATATGGCATCACTCACAGCAGCAGTGAGTAGTGCTGCTCCATCTAAGCCCATTAGTGCGTCCAAGTCACTCACTGTACCGTCATTAACTGTTGACCTTTTTGGTCTCTAAAGTAAAGCAAGGCCATTAGATTACAGGGCCATTTCCCTCTTTGTACAGACTGCTCAAAGTGACATACAAATACTAAGGAAATGAAAAAGATGGAGGTGGCAACTGCTGCTATTTGTGTTAAGTGTGAGGGAAAAGGCTTAGACAAGAAACCTCATCTAGAGAAAAGACGATACATCTGCATTGAAAGCTCTATAACAGGAACAGCTGCTCAACCATAGCTAATGCATTTTACATAGCAAATAGCCATACCAACATACGATAGAACTTTATTCAGCTTGAAGAAAATTCTTGTGTCAGAGATTTCTTTTTACAATATAATTCCAACCACATAAAAATAAAACCAATAGAGTAATAAATGTAAAACATATACAAGGAGTAATGCTAACAGCTGTGCCTAATCAAGTTAGTAAAATAAGTAGACTAAAATAGAAGAGTAATATTGCGCATGATATTGAAATATAATATCGTCTTACTACTTGTCTTAATACTACGGTCTGTAATTTTGTCATGTGCTAACTTGTGTATTTGTCTGCTGTGTACGTTGTTGTTTATGTTTATTTATGACACTGATGAACTGAGGTTACATCCATGCTGTACCGAAAGCACATTCCACCGACCTTGGTCGTGTGGTCATTAATACATTATTCTGATTGGCAATGATATTGATTAAGTAATAAAAAGTAGTGTTGCACATGATATTGAAAAATAATATTGGCAATGATATTGATCAAGTAATAAAAAGTAATACTGTGCATGATATTGAAACATAATCCCCATCTTTGATTTTTTTTTACGTGCCCATCACTGCCTTATTATGGGCTAACCTGCACTATAAACAAGCAGGTTAATACATTAACAAACAGTGAAGCTCTGTAATGAAATCTAAATAAAATAAACAGGAGTTTTAATTCCCTCCTTATTAAACATTGGACATAAAAAGCTGTACATTATAGTGCCAAATCAGTTATGTTAGGCAGCAATGAATATTGGTTTAAACACATGATCATTATTAGATGTTATTAAATAGAAAAGGAACTTCCTCTGCGGAAGTCAAGAGTTATGAAAGACAGTGCGTCTGAGGCTACGCTCAAATCCTTTCAGTTCTATCTGTCCTGGACAAACAAAACAACTTATCAGGAAGTACACTCAAACCGCCGCTGACAAATATTTGGCTTTAGATAAGAGGCCTGTGATTGTGGGTTATATGGCATGATGGTGCATTATCTTATCTCGACTACTGCTTCATTCATTTTCTCTACAGCAATAACTAGAAGACAGGAGGTTTCGTTTAACACTTAATCACTTAAGAATATCATTTTTATCATTTTAGATCGACTGAATCACCACTGACAAAGAGAGGCTAAAAAGAAAGTATGACACACGTGCAATTACACCTAGATAGCATACACACATGTTTTTGAGTTAAACCAGAAGACAATAATGTTGCCATGTCTCTCTCTCTCTCTCTCTCTCTCTCTCTCTCTTCCAGTGCAGACTGAATAACTTCACCCTACTGTATTGAAGCCAGGCTGGAACATCAGAGGAAACCAAATCAATTGTGGGAGGTGGATTAAAGGTGGACAGCAGGGTAGAAGTCAGGGAGAGCAAAGCCCAGGGACACGGACACACACACAGACACACACACGCAGATACACACAGATACACACAGACACACACAGACACACAGCGAATAATCCTTTCTGTTAGCCCCTTTCTGACCTTGCCCTCCCCTGAGTCAGGCAGGCTTTCTTTAACACACACACACACACACACACGCACACGCACGCACACGCACGCACACGCACGCACGCACACACACACACACAGATTTCTCTGGAGTCGGGTCTCAAAGACAACTTCTGGCCCGACACCAAGCCTGGACCACTCGCTGCTTTGAGTTTGTCTCTTTGGTAAAACGATATGTCTGTCTGGAGACTGCTTATGTGACAGCATAGTTTTTATTACACTGACATCAAAAGGTTATGTATTAAATGTAAACCTCAAATCTAAAAATCAACTCTGGAGGCACTCTGTATCAGATTTGAGAAGATGTGACTGGAAGCATATGAGGAAATAATCATTTGAGATGAAAGCGAGAACATTGAAGCCAGAGCTGTCCCTAACTGACAATATTCAAAAGGGACTAGCTTACTATTTAAAAAAAATTAGGGATGCACAATATGGATTTTTTTTCAGCAGATACTGATACCAATAATTGACTGCTTCTCAATAAGATTTGAGATTTAAGATTTTTCACATTTTTGTATTTTAAAAAGTTCATAAGCTGTAGTTTATGCATTTTGCAACAATTAAATGCTTTGACATGATCTGTCAAATCAGACACATTGATGTATTAAATACAGAAAGGCTTGTACACAACCCAAAGCGCTGCTTAGTCTGCAGATAAAACACAATGACAAAAGGCATATAGTATATTTTTTTTTATTTGAACATTCACTAGCCATTTGGCCAGTGGGAAACAAAGTTAATTTTGGACCATTGTTGGGGGAGAGCGATGCTACAAGAGAGGGTGAGGTAGGTATTATCGGCTGATAATTTACTGGCAATAATTTAATTATCGGATAATACATAATAATGTAAATTTCCCAGTACTGTACGTCCAATAATTTATCGGCCCAATATATATCGTGCATCCCTAAAAGAAAATCCTCCATTCATTACATGGATATTACAACATCACTCGAGTGTTTCTCGTCTCGGCTGCTGTCAACAAACATAGATCCCGTCTACATCAACATCCCTCAAAGCCATTAGTCCGAGATATGCTGGCATGTAAGAGTACATGATGCTACTATCTCTACGCTATTCCTGGACCACTTTAGTGACAGCAGCATCTCAAGTAACTTGTGCTTGAAACACCCGTAAGTTAAAGAGCCTACAAAGACAGCAGCTACAGTCGTCAAAGCCGCATGTTGAGATATGGCTGCTTACACAAAGTGAGAGTCAATGCTTGTGTTCTCATTTGTCTCAATTAGAAAGACTGAAGCATTAGTAGCAGTGATCTTTATGTTCATCATGCAAATATGGACATGGTGCTCATACACTACTGTGCATGGCACAGAGAGAGAGGCCAACGAACCCTTTGAATTGAATGATATGCTGCCTAAACAAAAACACACTTTTGTACGTCTTTTCCCCCTGGTCAGCATTCTAGTTGATGTTTTGCCAGTTCCATGCCCTCGGATCACTGCACCGCAATTGTCAGAGGCACAAAGCAGGGGGGAAGTGGAGGTTGGAGGATGAGTGATGTAACAGAGGGCTGAATGAAAAAGACACTGTCTATGTTTGGTATGTGCTGGGGGGCTTCCAAGCTAGGAAAAAAAAGTAATGCTTTTAGTGCTTTCAATGTGCTATTTCTCGTATTCTCTGCTTGAGATGTGAAGGCGGTCACATTCTTTCAATAAAGCATGCTTGAACATAATGCTCTGCATGGAATTCTTAAGGAAGCCGTGTATGCTGATGGCTTGTATGAGGGGGACTGACAAAAAAAACCCTTTCTCTCCAGTCATGCCTTTGCTGAGGAAAGCTATAGCACTTTGTTCTTTCATAACACTATTATTTGTTCATGTTGAGTTGCATAATTTAGCCCAAATAAAGGGTACGCTGGTCTAAAAGCTACTTCTTCTGAATATTTTATTCTCCTACAAGAAAAACGGGTACAAATCTATTCACAGTGAGGGCTGGCCTATGGAACTAGAGAGATCTGTTCAGGCAGCAATATACATGTAAGTTTCCTTTCTTTATTTTTGATATTTTATTCATAGCCTTTCAATCATATCGTAAACAAAACAAAGCCGTACATTCTCAAATCCATAACCACACCACCCACGTAAATAAATCATCCTCTTTCATTTTTGGTTTCAAATTCAGTTTTTAGACAAAGATGGAAAAGAAAATGAGATTGCAAAGCACTGTGGCTGGAGAGGAAACAGAGAAGTATTAAGGAGAATAACGGTAGGTGATTTAGAAGCAGCAAAATTAATTTTTGAATCCAATCTACATTATGAGTGACAAAGACAAATCCAAAAGACGGAACGGATCGTTTTTTAACAACTTCACACAGTAGGATGTGCCATAAGAGCTTAACCCGCACTTAGGCTTGCATGCAAAAGCTATTTTAGCCCCCAAATATCTGGTTATGTGTGCCAGACGGCCATATGCTGGTTGGGCTTTAATTCCCTGAATGAAATCTTCTCAAGCTCACAGTGGAGGAGGAGGAAGAGGAAGCTGTGACCAGGGCACACAAAGAGGAAGCTATTCATTTGGCCTGATTTCTAAATAAGACTGAAATCAAACAGACCTTTGGATAAGAAAGTAACCTTCATAGGATGGCTTGTTATGTGCGAAAGATATCTGCAAAGCTAGTCACGGGCTTGAGGGAGGCCAAGTCGTGTGTCTGTTTTCACTTTTTGATGCTAACACATTGCTGAATATCAGAGGTCGGCATTGAGGCAGAAATTACAAATATATCCTTTAATCTTCTATAGTTGTAACAATGAACATTTCACATCTGACGTTAATTCTAATGATGCAAAACAACAGATGGTGTGCACTCATTAATCACAGCACAAATACAAAATATTTTGTAATGAGATGGCAGCTTAAAGCCTGGCCAGAAGTCGTGTGATTAAGCTAAACAGAGCCCTTACAATGTTGTGTAGACATAGGCTTAAATGTTGTGAGCATCAAACACTAAACCCCTATAGGCTTGAAAGGTGGCTGTCAAAAGTACCACCCTGCCTGCAGCATAAAGACTTACTCATCCTGAATGTTATGCTGCATTTCCACTGCATGGTACTCTACTTGCTCTTTTATGGTTTTCCATCAGCAAAAGTTGTGGATAGTACCTGGTACTTTTTTGGTACCAAGCTGGTCGAGGTTCCAAGCAAGCTGACAGGTAGAAGGTGATTTAAATCCAGCTGTGTGTGTAAATAAACAGTGTTTGGCTTCTCTCCGGGCAGCCCGCAAAGTGCAGACATCATTACCAATGAAAGGATCCAGCGAGTGTCGCGTTCAGGGTTGTAAATTAGCATCAGTCACCAGCTAAATGCTGGTAAAATATGGAAGTGGCTGCTAGATTTGCTTCACTCACCAGCCCAAAAAAACAATGGTAATCTATTGAGTGGCTGGTAGATTTTGGAATCCACCAGCCACAGTGGCAGGTGGACGAAAAAGTGAATTTCCAACCCTGGTCACGTTCATTATCAACATCTAATGAAACATCTCAAACTCGTCCTGTAGCATAATCCACAGGGTGGGGGGCATTTCTTATTGGAAATTCTTACATGCACTAATAAAGCTTGAGCACCTGAGGAAACTCACACAGACACAGGAGGAGAAGAAGGAGCACATGGAGAGAGCAGATCTCCCCCAAGGCCATGTCCTATCTTGCAATGTTAATGAAATAATAATAGTAATAATACTAATTTGTGTATCTGCCCCGGGATTTGGATCCACCCTCCACCCTTCCACCAAGTTTCATGAAAATTGGGCCAGTAGTTTTTTCCATAATCCTGCTGACAAACAAAGAAACCGAACCAAAAACATAACTTTCTTAGAGGAGGTAACAAGCAAACTCTACACATGGATTCAAACCCATGATGGTCCATATTATGAACCCCAAAGGGGCCAAAGGCAAAACTAAAATTGTGGAGGTGAAATTATTTTTTACATAACTCTGAAGAAGTGGTAACTCTTCTTGAATATTAGTGAGAATAGTGGAGGGCTGGCAGAAATCATTCCATCTGGCTCTGGTAATTAAGAACCAACCACACAACATCCCTTAAGCCATTTTTTAATATCCCTCATTCAACATGTAGTTTTTGTCAAGTCATTGCTAGGATGGATTATAGCTTTGTTGGGCCAGCTGGTGCAGACACATGAGCTGCAATGGAGCGATATGGTGCGAGGGGAAGGCTGGACAGGTGTCATCACTCAGGTATGAAACCACCCTGAAGGACGTGTTGTGAAAGGAAAAAGCAGATAAACCGGTTGTTTCCGAGAATGCGAGAAGAGGATGTAATAGCTACACTCATATCTGTCATAATTCTCTGTAATATGTTTTTTGTGAACTGTGGTCATGAGGCTCCCCAGAGCTGTGGCAGTATCTGACTGTTGTTGGGATTACCAGCACATTTTTATGTAATACTACACAGGGCTGGTGCATTAGAGCTCAGCGCCAGATTTTTATTTCTGTTAAGTGATTTAAGCTAGTGCTTTCCCTCAAATGCCCATTTGAAAAAAAAGATTTATGTCTGTGAAGTGTGAATCAGAGGATTGACCAATATGCTCTTGTTATGTGGGTGGTTTGGTGGAAGACTTTTCTGTAATAATGAAGGTTGTTCTAGCAAGTTGTGTATGTTTCCTATTGAGAAATATGGGGGAGAAGAATAAGGCTTTTTTTGAGGCAAGGCAAAAAAAGCTTGCTGTTCAATGACACAAGGAAATGCAAGAATGGGGTGAACCTGTCCCCATGTTTCATCATCAAGTCAAGCACACGCTGTGAGAAAGAGCGTCTCCCAGTTCTACTGGCGCCAAGCCAAATTAACAAGACAATGTAGTCTTAAATGTGAGATACACATGATCCCACTGAGGTTCATTAGACTACTTTTTGCTTCTTCTTGCCCAACTCTTCAGTCTTTTTGAAACCAATTACAACCCGTGTTGCATTCATTACCTCAGTGATCTCACGATCATTTCCAGGAACTCAGTACATGGCTGTCGTCCTTTGTTGCAGTTTTCACAGTGCTAAACAGCTCTTTTGTTCAGCCCTGACCACAAACTGATGAGGTCAGCAGGCCCGTGTTTGTAGTCACCATGCAAGACAAGATCAGACCAGACATGGCATGTTTACAGGCAAAATCAGAGCCAAAGTAAGACACCTTGACAAGAGCATCAACAGTACAACATAATGGGGGGTAACAAGACTATTTCCCAAGCATGCAGAAAACGATGATCTTGTCGGCTTAACTCCTGTACAGTACATGCTAAAGGTAGGTCTTCAAGTCCATGCCTGCTGCATCCCATGACTTCATGAGTCTATAGTAACCAGTCCCAACACATACAGGTGAACCCTATGAGGGCCACAGTCTCTGACAAGGTTATGACTGAGCTTTAAAATCCTACTAAAGTGGATGGTCTGCCTAGCAGGACTGTCCTGGTAGGATCAAAAGCTCAAGAGCAAAGCCTTGTTTAAAACTATCTCTCTGTCTAGCCTACTGACCAGGAAAATACAAACGAAGACCACGAGTGTTGGGGGGAAAAAAGCACCAAACAGTGTTTAAACAGGACATATGACTATTTATTTATAGGGCTATAAGGTCTAGACACACTGTTAATGTGAAGGCAGTTTCCTGTTAATCTAAAAATTGCAGAACCGTTACTTTGATGCCTGCCAGACTTATGCATTGACCTCTGGGGGCATTTACACTCGGCTAAACTCAAGTGTAATATATTAAAACATACTACTTGTTAAAAATCTAAGAGTGGCAAAGAGTATACCTAATTCCTTTCACCCTGTTAGAGGGTGTGAAACTGAGCAACACTAGGTGCTGCCTTTGAGTTAAATTTACACATTGCTGACATTTCATCTAAAGGATATATTCAGGTTTAATATACATATTTCATACTACCATATGGCTCTTCTGATTAGCATCAGACAGGATTAAGTCTGCCCTTTCACTCCAGCAGCCACCACAATCATATCCATCTTTCTGCTCTTGTCATTGATCAGAGATTTTATACAAAATAGACCTGACACCCTCATCTGCCTTTAAGCAAAGGCAAAGAGTGGTCCTGCATCTGTATTTAGTTCTATTGAAAAGAGGTAACTGCACATGATATGGGGGTATAAGGAATCAAGATTAGAAAATATAGCTTTAGGAAGCAATAGAGCAAGGTTGTGTGTTGTCTGTGCTAATGATGCTTGCTGACAAACAGGCCTTCCACAACTGTACTATGACTCAAAATGATTTTCTGCAATGTAGACAACACTTCCAGAAAGAATAATGAAGGGTCACCACTGTGATCTGGGAATTGTGAAATCAATAAAT
Source organism: Heterobranchus longifilis (assembly GCA_028570985.1). Classification (NCBI taxonomy): domain Eukaryota; kingdom Metazoa; phylum Chordata; class Actinopteri; order Siluriformes; family Clariidae; genus Heterobranchus; species Heterobranchus longifilis. The sequence continues at coordinate 17,177 of JAOVVB010002395.1, read as the reverse complement.
GTACAATAGTCAGCATCAGCAAATATGATTCTGCTTATTTATTTTTTTTAAATACGTGATAAAGAAATGCTGAAACTTTCCAGAAGGAGGGATACTTAATAAACAAGTGATGCATTGCCACATTACTGCTGATAAAACAGCTGGTGCATGTAATTATACTGTTTTGACACTATTACTGGAGATGAACAATGGCAGCCCAAAAATGCTTTCTGACCATTCCTCCATTCCCCCTGGTGTAATATGTCCAAATGAGTAATGTGCTGAATGTATCCGAGCTCCAGTTTCTCCAGACTTTCTGTATACAGACCTTGCTTTTCTCTGTATCCATGCAACATCAGTAACGCCACGGTGAGGCTAATTAGGCCAGAGTAATGACAAAGCTAACAGTATGCTGCCAAATAACAAACACTCTACAATTTGAAAAGAGCTGCTGTAGCGTCAGACAGCTTCCATCTGAAAGGAAACACTAAGACTGAAATCAGCAGAGACATTATTCCTTAATCAGGACAGATAGAGATGAAGATCATTTCTAAGGAATTGCAGACTGAGATACAAAAGAGAGAATGTGCAAAGACAGCCTTTTCTCTTGGTTATTTTTATAGACAGATGCCACTCTGAATGGGTAATGCCCAACAGCCAACCATGAGTCAGGCTGCATGATAATCTGATGTTTCCTACTGAGAATCATATTTTTTAATTATCCAAAGTTCCCTTGTGCAATGCTTTGTAGCACGGCAGACTGAAACACATTTAAAGCAGTAAAATGAACTTTCCCCAAAATGTTAGAGCCTGGATTTCTGGATAAGCATTAAGGTGTCAGTATACTCGGTCCAACCTGCATGTCACATGGTCAAATAGCTTAATCCAATATTTAAACGATATAGTGTCCCTCTGCTCTATGATGGCCGGCTTCTCCCATTCTGAAAAACTATAATCACTTTATTTCCCATGTGGTCGGGGGATAGTTGCGAAAACTAGTTCTGCTGGACTATACCCAAACCGAGTCCTAGACCAAATGTGTTTTTCTGGTGGACATATCTATTGAATTTCATTTTAGTCTAGAACTGGGCCTATTTTTTGTCCATGAAATCATGAAAAACCCATGGAGTTTTTGCACAGAAGACGAGAAGAGTGGCACAATTGTAGTGTGGGCTAACTGAGCAATGGGACATGGACAGAAAGAGGACTCCAGACAGTTCAGACTCCTTAATCTGTGATTAGGCAAGTGGGCAGGGCATCCAGCTCAATGCTATTTGAGAGATGACACTCCAGGGACTGTTATGTCCTCAACCACACAGCAAAGTGTTGATTATTTTATCAGGATATTCTTTAGCCAAGACAAGGGCAACATTTCCATTGGGGTTTTTAAGCACAGCAATTAGATTAAAGAGTCTATGAGCAGGGCTGACAAGGAGATTTTGTCCCTTAAAAGCATTTGACTATAAACATAACTACAGCATAGCTTTTTACCATTTCATTCTGAATAATTTAGTAACCCACCCCTACCTGTGTTTGTTTACAAGAGTAGACTCTGCTAGAATGCAGCACAGGAGCTCTGACTGCCATCATGACAATGTTTCATGTTTTCAAATGGTCTGTCATGTGTTTTCATTCATCCACGCCACAGTGTTTTGTATCTGAAATAATGGTCTGTGTTGCTGCTGGCACATACAGTTCAGGAAATGCCTGAATGGGAGAGGTGGGAAATAAGTAGAGCAAGAACAAGAGAGAAATGAGTTGAGAGACATTGTCCCCAAAGTGATTATTTTGACAGGATCCTCCCTGTGTCAGAGGACAGTTTCCCTTGCCTCACTTGTTGGATCAGGAAGTTGGATCTCTTGACTAGCAGAGACCCCCGGTATCCACCCACACATGAATCTGGCCTTTCTCCCATTCGGAGGTCCAGGCAGGGGGAAACAAACCTTTCTTCCCTTTGTGAGGAATTCAACATGAGCATTCAGCACATTCACCGTTCACTGTGAAGCTCTGAGCCAGTTCAGCAAAACTTTTCACCAGGGTGGGCAATCCACAGCTCCAATCCTGCACCCCCCCCCTCCCAGAGAGCAGGTTGTTGGTCAACAACAGAATACAAAAGGGGGCTGAGGGCAGAGCACAGCAGCCTGGCTGCCTTCGGCTGCACCAGCAGCTCTCTAGTCGCTAGGAATGCAAAATGTTTCCCAAGGAAATTCCTCCTCCTCCAGGAAGGCAGGGAAGGAAACCAAGAGAATTTTGACACATTTCAGGCAGTGGGAGTGAGCATGAAAAAGAGGGGAGAGAAGGTGCTGATTGGTCTGCTGTTAGCAAAGTGTGTGAACAGCATGGTGGAACATGTAGCTCAGTTAGGAGGACTGATTTTATTCAAGGATACCATAACACAAAGGGGAACTACACTAGTTATTAGTTAATATTTCCAAAACCAATTAATATAAGAAGGAGCTGCAGAAACTAAATAGCCCAAAAATGTATTTTTAACTATCTACAATGGCTGTGGTAATAGATAAATTACCATTAAAAAGCATTTACATTGCAGGTTTGAATTCCATGACCATTATCATTTCTTGTGACTTTTAGCTGCAGCAACTTATCAATGAGTCTCGTTATCTCTTTAAGTGAAATTATCCACAGTGGGGCATTTTCATTTATCCATGATATGGGTATCTTGCCAAACTCCAGTCACTGAAAATCAAATGCTTTTAATGCCGTGTGGCTCTGGGGTAATAAAATAATGTCAGTTAACTGTCGGGGTAACTCGACAATGGAAGAGGAGTTTAGTTCATCAGCAACATTTAGAACAGTGGATCATTTTTCAATCAGCGTGTTCCAACTAAGGAACAGTAAGTGGATTTTTGTACAGCCCCAAACCAATCAGCATAAAAATATGCAATTCAGCGTTAAAAAATCATCAAGTAAGCGGGGAATTGGATCATCAAAATTCGACACGGCCCTGGAGACGGAGCAGCTGTTTGACTTTGACATCACAGTAAAGCCAGCCACACCTGGTCAGCGGTAAAACCGATCTTCACTGGATAGGGATTAGTATACCAACCTTTTGATACATTTAGGCACTGGATCGAATTGCATCGAGTATCGAAAAATGAAAAATAATCATGATAAGGTTGTGGATCGTGATCCTGTCTGAAAAAGATTGTGACATGATCGGCCATATCGGCCACCACTATTTCAAAGTGCATGATGATGACGTATACCTGCACTGCGCTTTGCCTCTGCAAGTGTCTGCACTATGCTCTGTGCCCTACCTCGCGGAGCACGTTTCTTAACATCTGAAGGCAGCTTAACCGTGACATTTCTGTGCATACACGTTCTGCATCAGATGTCAATACTGAAGGCGTGGTCAAACAAAGATTGTAAACATGACGCAGACTGACATAAGAGTGCCGTGTCACAATTTTGAAGGGCACTGGAGAAGGCTGATGGACCTTGTTTATGATTGCAAAAGGAAGCAGAGGATTTAGCAGATAGTGTCTGTGTGCAGCATCAGATTACTGGCTCTTCTTTTCCTGTTATGAAATCAGATTACTGCAGCTCCCCTGCTAGGAGAAACAATATCCAAGCCTTGAGATGGAGGGGTTAGCAAGGAGGTGAAAGGGGGCAGTAAGCTCATCTTATTTGACCGACAAGCCTCCTTTTATTTGTATCCTGATTTAATGGTTTCATCTTAGGTTTAAAAATGAACATACAGAGAATTAGACATTAAATCAAAGAGATTAAGGCCAGGGATGATACTGGAGATTGCAAGCTAGCAATTCAACCTTCTGGATATAATAAATAGCTGTGTGCATCACAGCATAAGGTATATGTAAGACCTAGGGCCGATGGCTTCATATCCACTGACCTAGAACAAAGAAGATGTTGCTCCAGTCCAGGCCTGAGTTTGTTTTTGTTTTTCTTATTTATTTGCTGACATACACAGCACGCATCGTTTTGATCCAATATACAGAATTGGGGCAAAAGAAACAACCATCTGACCAGAGCCTGCAGAGAACACCCAATTACTATCCAGATAAGGCTGTGCCACTCAGCAGAGAATAAGGTCATCTTGGGACTCACATGAATCAAACGGACAGAAAGAAGGATGCTCTGCTCACTCGAGATAAACGTCAGAGGAAAAGAGAAAAGATGTTGTTGATTTTGTAGCTTGTGAGAAAACCTTTGAGATATCTTCACCTCTCTGAACCCAGATAGTGAAACTTAAGAGACAGACATGACATATTTGGAGTAAAAATACCATGGACTGAAAACGCTGTGCAAAAATATAACCAACCATTTTTTTCATTCCGTTTATTTTTAAAGCCTGTAAATTGGTAACCATAATAACTTCCTGACCATTTTGTAAACAATAAAGCCTGGCGAGGTTGCACGGCGAACATGACAACATTGCTTGGTTGCTCCCATCACGTTAATGATGAGGGTAAAGGTCACAACTTTTGACACCAAGTTGTAAAAGATCTTTGAACTTGGTAAGAAGCCAACCCTTGCATGCTGCTACACATTCTTTATTGTTAGTAGATAAACATAGCACCATTTTGACCTCTGCATTAGTGTCATTCCTGCAAATACCACATCATTCTTTCAACAAATGCCTGCCTTGCCATGGATATATGCGGGCCGTTTGGATTCCTGAGCAGGTCACTAAACCTTTAGTACTATATTCCTGTGCATGTTATCCCTTATGCCTACCAGAAGACTTTGAAAACACTAAAGTCTGACACCCTCTCACATCTAAAGATAATGTGAGTTTTTAGTCAGAGTTAAGATTTTGCAAAGACTGGGGATCTTGCAGGGTCACTATTTTAAAGGCTACATCTAGATTCCTTTTGCAATTATATCCCATCTTGCTCCTGGTGGAAAATATTACACCAAATTCCCTTTAAGAAATTACATATTAACAATTCCTTACATGTCTGCAAAAAAAAAACATAATTCTAGAAACACAAGATAAAATATGTCATATTGTTGACAGTATCTTTGTTAATTTGGCATCAATATAATCTATAAAGCTAAACTGTATGTGCGTACAAACTTAAAATTTTGCCTCAACTGACTAACAGCATCTGATGGTTAGCTGCACTATTTTAACGGGAGAAGACCGTGGGAATGAGAGGCGAATAAAATAAGTGTAAGTTGGTGGATGAGATACACACTGACTCATAACACTTCACCAGTTTCTCCTCCGAGAACCGAGACTTGTTTACGTTCTTGCGAGTCCCATGTTTACTGTCGACCTGGTTTGCTTCTTGTTTGGTGCTGGAGAGAGCGCACGGTGTGGACAGTGTTCATGTCATTTACTTTATTCGCATGAGCAAGACTAAAAATGTACGATAATATTAAACATGTTTGATTTCATCGGAACATCAAGATGAGAAAAAGACAGCTTGGAGTTTTATAACGAACATACACCAAACAATCGAGACCAAGGGAGCATGCCACGACTCGAGCAAAACTCTCATGATTTTTTTTATGACATTGGAAATTTGTCTGCAACAGTGAAGTCACTTGAATAGTTGTTTGGTGTAAGGCCAGAATTTGTTGTCTTTGGTTACTCAGCAACATTACTTGACAAACTACATTGGTCAGCTATTTGTTGAGGATGAAATGGGGGAAAAAGGCCTCCAGATGTTTTGTGTTACTTTAGATAGAAGATGGTTAACACAAGAAAAGAAAACTCAGCTTATAAGAAATAAGCTCCAACAATAATACCACATGGTATTAGGCATAAAACATTGGAGGGTGGCAGACTGGCAGGCATGGCAGTGCTGGAATAAAACAATGCTTGTTCAGTTGTTCCAACAGGCTTGTTAAAGAAGGATCTGACGGGTAAAAACCAGTCAAATACTGTATTACACACAGCAAGAAGGTTGGATGTGCCAGCTTATGGTCGCATTTAGATAAAACAAGCAATCGATAATAACAAGTGCAAGAATAAAAGTCTCCTTGTACAAATAACAGATAATATAACTATAACTATATAACTATAACAAATGTGTCAATGCATCTAGTGTGATCCTGTGTAATAGTCAGGAAGCACATAAAAAAGAAAGGCAAAGAAAAAAGTTAGAGAATGTCCTAGTTTTTAAGAAGTCATTTAGTGGCCCAGTGCCATAGGTGTGTCAACAGCAAAACTGTAAGGAACCATAATGATCCCATGCTGAGAGGGCCTATGAGAGCTGACAACATATTTTCCATTGTGAATACAATATTTTTCTGGAAGCATGGCTTTCAGTAGTGCTTCAGGGCTTAGGAGGATCGATTTTTAAAATGCAGCATCATATTAACAACAGCTGTGTGTGATGTTTTAGAGCACCACAATAAAAAAAACAGTCAATTGCTAACAGCCCTATGCCCTCATTTGAAACTGTGCCACTTAGCTGGACACCCACATTTGCTGCTAGGAGAGGAGCAAACAGCTGCACGCAAAATGGCCCAACCCCTCAAAGCATGCCAAGGCAGAATCCCCAAAACAGGCCTTGGGTTGGGCTCCATGCAAGACCTTTCACACCAGTCTGGGATAAGTGGTCTAAAAACACATGTAGAATGCAGAAATAGGCATGGCAAATTACTTGCTGCAAGCACTGAAACTCCAAACCACCATGTCAAACAAAAATTACAACAAGACTTTTTAGCCTAAATAAACAATTGTCATACATAGTGATCATTATATATCAGATCTAACAATTACTGCAGACATCAACAACGACTTGTGTAAGGCAGCAGTCTTGTGCTGAACAATGACTGGTGACTTTACTCTGTGCCTCATTAATAATCTATTGTCATCCTCACTTGTGTTCATCTTTAATACAGCACCTTGTATGTCATCCACTATAGAGAGAAAGCACATAGTGTAGAGGCAGAAACATGGGAAACCAATGCGCCATGTATGGCACGCTCTATAAATGCACTGACACGTCTCCTGCTTTCTCTGCTAGCCAGTAGTCTTAAAATTTAATGGATACAGTTATCAGAAGCATGCTCACATCACACGTAGTTGCTTGTACAGTACGTCAGTTTAAGAAAAGAGCTCTAAAAACTTAGGCATGATTAGGCATGTGAGATTAAGGTCACAAAATCGACTTGTCCTTTCAAGAGCTAAAATAATATCATATTTTCAGAAAGGAGACTACAATAAAAGGGGTAGTGAGCTGCTGAATTGAGCAATGCTGTCACTTCAAACACTCATTCTAGTTGGCTTCAAATCAGCTGTGTTGCCACAGATAAAACAGAATCATATTCAAACATCACTGTGAATTATACATGTTTTCCGCATGCTGTATGATTCCATTGACACTTGCATACTCATGCAGGCACTAAAGTGGCAGCAGGCAAACACACACAAATGCACACGCACATCGACTGTGGAGGAAACCCTCCCCTTGCGAAGCCCACTTCTCTCCCAATGAGTGGAACAGATCTAGGTCAAAGCTGATTAATGTGCCCACAGCTCCCGAGAGGTTTCTGGTCAGGTGGCAGCAGCAGTGCCTGCTCACTGACAATGAATACTGATGCGGAGTATCTACTGAATATTACTGCTATACCCGAAATTAAACGGTGTCATCAGAATAACATCGAGACAATTCAGATCACTGCGAGTAAATTTGCATACACAAGTGACAATCAAAACGCAGCAGCTGCTGTGTCAACACTATTAGTGGTTGTGTTTGTCTTATGGCTGTGTGGTTAGCCAACGCTGACCTACACAGGGGTATCTGAACATAAACATAAAACAGCCCCACAACACATGATGAACGCGAAAATTATGTCGATATCAAATGGCCAGCCAGCTGTTGAACTGCCCATTTGCCCAGACAGCTCATGACACGCACACACACACACACATTGCTGCTAAAGGATGAAAAGGATGTCTGCTAGTTATGTTATGAGATGAACGACATTGATGTCACTATATTTATAGATAGTTATGTTGCTATTAGGTGGCATGCATTCCGTAAATCAGTTCAAGCACAGGCCTGCATGGACAAAGGGAAATGTAATATCTGCAAAGCTTTACCAACGTAGCCACAAAGCAGAAGATAAGCAGCAGCAACCGCTCTGACCGATAAACTAGTTAGCTCAACTTTTGTTAACGTTAGCTAGTTATCATAACGGTCGGAATAAAATTGAATACACAAAAGACAACAATTACACACTTGGAGACCACGTCTAAAACATTAATGTGCATTAGACATTTAAGCATTGTCCATTTTAGCCGTCTGCTTCGCTATTCAAACAAATAACATTTTGAGTAAAATGCTTTTAGCACGAAACATGAGAGGAACTCGAACAGCAGTGCTATTTGCTAGGTTAGCTTTAGCGTTAGCCACCTTGCTAGTTAGCTTGCTAGTAAGCCAACCCAACACTGTTTTGGAAATGTGTGGCAGCTCGTCTCTCTTGCCTAACGTTACAGTCAACGAGGGCGTTGTTTGTCCAACATTAGCCTAATATTTATTAAACGACATGGTGGTTTGTAAACATTGTGTGGTATTTTTTCCGCCAACACATCATTGTTAACGTTACCTCGGAACGCAGCTTGGGGATGATCGGTCTATCTCCCAGGTCGCAAAGAGGTTCATGGGTACAGGCATGCTGCCGGAGCCCGAGCCCAGGACCACAGCCCCGGCTAACGCTCCGCCGGTCGGGAGGGTTGTCGGTGCTGGTCCTCCGCCGCCACCGCTGCTCGGGTTCAGGAAAGCGGCCCGGACGCCTCCTCTCTCTACAGCCGCCGCCATCATCACCTCCACTGCCTGGGGAGCAGCTCTAGCTAAGTGTCGGACGAACGCGGGAGCCGCTGAACTCTGTGCTGCCTGCTCCTGCTCCTCCAGACTCCCAGCTTCTCTACACTGACGGGAGATGCTGATAAGCGGGGCGGGGCATGTCACTACTGATAGGGGGCAGCACGTCCCTGCTTCTAGGGTGGGACATGTTTACTATCAGCCAGACCCCAAAACATATTGCACTTTACATGTCATGTAAAGATTTAGGGTATACGTATGACAGGAAAATGTTGCGTAGCTTACAGGAAATACTCAGATAGGTGATTAGCATTCATAGCCTTGTTCATCTTCACTCCTCCATCATTTCTGTTTGTTGGCTCTGTGAATTATTAATAAAGAAGAATGGGAATACAAATAATCAGTGGTGGAATGTAACTAAGTATAATTACTCAAGTAGTACTTAAGTACAGTACAGTGTTTACATATACCTACTGTTTTTATGTTACCTACTGTTTCTATTTATTTGTTTATATATACTTTTGTGTTTTTTGTGTTCTTGTTTATGCACTGTATCACCAAAACAAATTCCTTGTGTGTAAAAAATACTTGGCAATAAACACCATTCTGATTCTGATTCTGATTCTGATTCTGATTCTGATTCTGATTCGGGCACATCTGGACCAGTAGTCACTGTCCTAAGCACACGTCGGCAGAGTTTGGATTAGATGGCTTGGATCTTGTTTGGATGACAGAAATATCCCTACTCAATTAACATGGTTTGAAAATAAATTAGATGCACTTGCCGTATCATTCCCTGAATTTACACAGCTTCTGAAGTGTTCCCTTCCAAAAGTATTATTGTTTATTTATTCCTTGGCTGTTTCTCAGGCTTGCTTTCCCTGAAGAGCTCATTAGCTATGAGGGCATTGACAGTCCTTTATAATAGCACAGTCATTTGTGGTATAATATATAGTGAAATATGTGCCATTTACTCACTTTGTCAGACATTTAGAGTCACAAATAATGCCCGAGAGGTTTTAGCACTCTCAAACCATACACACACATACGCACGCACACACACGCACACACACACACAAGGTCTCTTCTTATTTTTCAATGCTACATCAGAAGTATAAAAACACTAATAAACCAGAACCTTTGCTGTATTAATTAAGGTTATCTATCAAATTAAATTCTCTAAATTTCGCTTTAGACACAGGCACACAGAGCCTTATACAAAATGTTATTGGTTTCTTTATAATGCTGTTTACTAAGCCTTGACCAGAGAGTGTCTGAAGGCTGTTTTGAGAGCTGTGACTGGACTGCTGAGTCATCACAGTAGAATGACCCAAAAATATACTCCACGAATACATTCATCCCTCCACCTGTTCTAGCTTCTAATGTCACCTAATGTTAGGCTAGTTACTGCTAGTTTAAATAGGAGATTTCATTAGGGAGTGGTGAGACTTGTTTTGATGTTTCTGCTATGGATTGATTAACTTATCAGACTGTTTGGATAAATTATTTTTGGGGGGTTTGGATGAGGGATGGTTGTGCTGCTCCGTCCACCAACTCCAGTATGGAATTTTAAAAAAAAGTAGAAATAAAAGAAGCTTTCTAAAGAGACAAAATAGACACAAATGATGTTCTGACTTTGAATGGGATGATTCACTCCTCTGTAAATCTGAATACACTCTTAAAGGACAAACAAGAGCACAGCTGCCTCAGGCACAGAAATTCTCAGCGCTAAGATATATCTATGTGTGTGTATGTGGGTGTGTATGCTGGAAGGACAGAAGGGACTTGGTTCCTTTCCCATCATGCTAGCTGGCACACCTTTTCTGAGTCAGATTGATTGGCTCGGACGGGCTCGAAACATGCCCGCTCTCTGACATTCTGCTGTGTCGCTGAGCACGACTGCGCGCTGGCTAGAGGGGGATTTGGACGTGCTCGCTGGTACACCTTTCCTGAATGTTTGCCGTTTGTCGACATGTAATCAAAGCCAAGGATTCGATGTGTCCTTGCAACATTTAGGGAAAACATCGATCTGAAGCGCGAAATCTCCAGATAGCGTCTCCGCTGCACTGGCACAGAACTGTATGATCAGGCTGATTGACTCTGCAGAGAGCGTGCCCACTCGCTTTTTATGTCATGTGAGCTCAGATCACTAAAGCAAATAATAAAGCGCCTGGTAGCCTGGCGCCTCTGACCGCATGGATGGATATTGGTTTGGAGTGTGTTGGTATGTGTAGGTGGATGTGAATTGGGTGATGTACATGTAGGTGTATTAATATGATTTATATTTATGGTGGTTGTGGTGTGGACAACCTGATCTCACAGAAACTCATGAAATGACCGAATTACGTGGTGGGGTCACATAGGTGTTACAATTACGTGGTGCCTCCATGGTTAAAATTACGTGGAAAATTTCGTGTTGCCAACATGACAAAAACACATTTTTGTGAGTTTCGTTGTCGGTAGGTTTAGAAAAAAACATCATAATACCACATACATTTCTGTGACTTCCTTTAAGTTTATGCACCGAAAACAGTCATTAGAGTTAGAAAAAAACATCATGGTTTGGATGTAAAAATATTCAACCGGGACGCGATCCTAATAGACTTTCAGTTGACATTGTTCTTGTGGTGGCACCACGTAATTTTAACACAATATGTGACACCACCATGTAATTTAGGTGGTGGGCATTTCACGTATGTCTGTGAGATACACAGTGTATTGTTTGATTGTTTGTATTGGACTGTACTATTTTGGCTGTATGTTTTAATTGTGTGTTTTGTGTCATGTGTTACATGTGTTATGTCTTGCTGTGTGTCCTATTTTGTGTGGACCCCTGCCAAGGTGTCAGCTAATTGGAAATCCAATTAATAAACAAATAATAGCTAACTATGCAAAGACAGCCGGTGAAGTGGTGGGAGAGGTGAGACAAATGTTTTTAACCAATGCTAATGATCACATCACCTCTGTCTTGGCTGAATATGAAAGCTGCAGCATCATTGTGTTCCACCAGGGGACTATTTACAATATTTACAAAGTGTAAATATTGTGACAATTCCAGTAAGTGTTGTGAGAACTCATAGGTGAGGTTAAATGGACATTCACCTGGTCTAACATTTCAGGAAATACACCTATTTGGGGTTTTTTTGGCAAGAGTTAGATGAGAAGATTGCTACCACTCTCATGTTATGGATGTGCCCGACTTTTTCTCAGCCAAGCACAGTCACTCCCCTGGTTGCCTGGCAACCTCAAAGTGACGACAAGTCTCCAGGAAATAGCTGGTTATCTCATTGAACTCTCGACAAGTAAGCAAATAAGCAGCCAAAATCAGACAGGTAGCATGTCAGGTAAGGTAAGTGTGTATGGTGTGTAGGTGGGGAGGTATATATATATATAGATATATATATATATACATATATACATATATATATAGCTGAGGACAACTACTTGCATAATGGCTGGGTCTGGAATGACAGGAAATGAGAAGAAATTATGCAAAAATAAACTAAGATAGTGCTGCATCTTACTGCTTATAAGCACATGAGAACAAAATGTGTATTGTGGTTGTCTTTTCTTTCCCAGCAAATATTTGAGTTACACCTATAATAATGTGAAATTGGTATAAAAAGTCAAACTTTTATAGCGATGGCTTTGGCGAGCATTGACACAGTATTTGACACGACTAGAGTCTATTCAGGATCTCGACATTCTGTGAACACAGGCCTTTGGAGAGCGGATGTGCAGAATGCGTGTCTACACGGTGTAAAATCCATGTGTTGTGGACTAATAAATGGACCTGCTGAGGACAGTTACATTGTCCCCTTGTTGCTTCTCTCCGCCAGATAGTCCTGTTAAAATCCACAGTGGAGGCTAAGTGGCAGGGTCATTTGTTACACATGGCTTTATAGACTGCTGTGAGGACACTTAAACTTTACTCAGTGCATGACATATAGCTTACGTTTTAAATAATGCTCCCTGACTACCTGGGAAGATTGCAGCTCTTAAGTGAATCCTGAATTAAAGAAAGGTGCATACATCTTAATGGTTTTAGCAGCCTGGTAAGCTGTATTTTAGAAATCCTGGTAGTCGTAATAGAAGATGCACCAAAGACAATCTTTACCCAAATTTGCCGTGTGGATGTTGACCAATCCACCATATGATATAATATTTTGCACATACTGTACAAAGCTAGTAAAATAATTAATCGTCTGATCTACAGTACGCAGCACTCGATATGCGTGTTTATCCCAACAAAGTCCTCCAAACCGTACAAACACATGGTCGGTTGTTCCTACTCTCTAATACGACTCACAGGAGTGTTTCCTAAATCCTCATACCTAAACGTAACGGTCGCAGTTTGAAACATGTGGTTAACGTTGTGAAGTGGTTGCAGTTTGGTTAGGTTTAGGCAACAAAACAACTTGGTTAGGTTTAGAAAAAAGATCATGGTTTGACTTAAAAAAGATGTGTTGTTACTTCACTTCTGTATGTAAGTAAATAACGTAATTACGCATGTGATGTAGAATCTGACATAGCTCTGTTAGTTACCTAAAGTTAAAAGGACTCAACATTGACTTTGAGTTTCAAACAGCACATGAATGCGCAATTTCTTTTCCCAAGAGTGTTTCACCTAGTCGCCTAGTGCTGTGATTGGCTAGTACTCGTCACGATGACTGACGACGATGAGTCGAGGTTGGACTCAGTTAAGCTTAGTGCAAAGAGGTCAGAGTTAGGCTTAGTACTAGTCAAACACAGTAGGGCGGGACTAGGCAGAACACTCTTGGAAAAAATAATAATGCGACACAAAAACCACGGTCTCCTGGGTCAAAGTTCTATGTTTGTTTGACCCACCTTAAACAGACTTTTTCGGTCTTAATACTAAGTTCCGTGACTTCCTGCTGTGCTCCCGTCATAATTACTACGGCCACAAGAGGGCGGCGCCTAACAATAAATAATGGGTCATAATGAGCTGCTTGAACAAACGACCTATGGGGTCGCTTTTCCGGGGAGGACAGTCTCATTTATCTCTAGGACCTAGCAAAGGTGCATGCTTTCTTTATCACATTATTATTAGTTCTGCATCATTATGAGCATTAAACGAAAAGTTATCCAGGGTGACTTGTAGTGGACAAGCAGGTAAGAGTGCAGTGTCTTGCTGAAGGACACTGACAGATTAATCAGCCACTTCAGGAAATGAACCTGTGACTTTCTGGTTATGGCAGCATGCCTCTAACCGCTCGGCACTCCTGTTGGTTGCAGATATGGGCTGCGGTCAGTATGGAGCCCTTAGCTGATCCTCTGTAGAGCATTACTTGACCTGGCTGTTGGGAGAAAGGACAGACGTAAGCTTAAAATATCTCCTAGGCTTGACACAGCACTGCTCCAGCTGCACTCTGTAATTACCAGCAGTGCAATCAGCAGACTCGTTAATTTCCCCTGACTGACAGCCGCTGACGGCTCAATTGCAGAAAATGCACTGGTACAACTTCATAAGTAAATGGAACTGACGTCCTGAAGCGTTTTTCAGCCTGGGAGGCTGCACTCAGAAAAATGCATATTATTATGTACACATGAAGACATGCAGTTACAATGTTCTCTTCTGTTTGGCAGCCATTGCGATACATGTTCCCGTCAGATGACTGTTTGACATGCCTAATTGAAACAACAAAGCAAAAACAAAAAAAAGACAAAATAGGTAATAGTCCTGCCCTGTAAGAATAGCACACACAGCTACACACTCTCCCTGCAAAGCCTGTATCTTGTATGTTTCTGTTATAGGGTGCTATGAGAGGGCCAGCACATGGAAACACTCTCTGGTTCTGCAGAAGTATTGATTTAAGTGTAAACCAATGTGAAGTGGTCCAGAATAGACATTCCACCGGCAAAGTAATTGGGGTGAGTGAGCCAGCAGAATTGGCCCAGATAAATAGGTCACTTAATAGGTTGTTTACGGCGGCGATTTGACATGATGCATGAGAGAACAGGCGGCGAGGGGGTCCAGCTCAAGCCGCGCCGTGGCACAGGTGCAACAGCTAAAATAGAGAATGAAAAACATTCAAGTGGAATAATTCATTTCGAAATCCACAAAGCACTTATTTTTGGCCGAACCTGGTTGTATGCGGTGTGGGCGCACCTTTAGAAATGTTTGAGAATCATAACGAATGGTACAGTATCTATTCACATGGAGGTTTTTTCTCTCTGTTGTAATATTCCCTTGCACTGCTGAGCCATCTAGGTTATTTATTTCTTTTCTCTTCCCTCACTTTCACCTCATGTCAGAGTGCTCATCTGAGGCCTCTGTCTGCGGCTATGTTGTGTCCTTTCCTTGTACTCGGTTGAGATCTGAAATGAAAAGAATGCCGCAAATGAATGAGAAGAACGTAAGGTCAGCGAGGAGAGCGCAACATTAATACAGTTAGAGCTCGGAATGATTCCCATCAGGGTCACTCATATATACTATACTAGAAATGAGTGCTATCATGGTCCACCTTTTAAGACCCTTTGTATAAATGTCATGTCATGTCATGTAATGATGTTATTTTGTAGTCTGCAGCCATGCTACTGCTGCTGTGAGGCTGTAATTATAGGCACAGTGGTGCTTTGAGCTAAACATGTTAACATGCTCACATGGGACAAACATGCTAATGTTATGCAAGTAATGTTTACCATGTTCACTGTTTTAGTTTAGTGTGTTTAGCATGCTAACATTAGCTAATTACCAATAAACACAAAGTATGGCTGAGGTCGAGGAATGTCATTAGCTTTGCAGGTATTTGGTCATTAACCAAAGTATTAGACAAATGGAAATTTGACTTGATGATATCATTTAGAATAGAAACACACACGCACACAGACACACACAGACACACACACACAGTAGCTCAATACAATGTTTAGTGAAGAGCAGGTTAACTAGCGAAGACAAAGTCATTGTTTCCCATTGTTTTCAGTGTTTATGCAAAGCTAAGCAAACCATCTTCTGGCTCCAGCTTTATAAGTGGTATTGATGTTTTCATCTAGCTCTCTGTAAGAAGACAAAAAAGTTAATTTTTTAAAAACTATTCCTTTAACATCCCATGTGCACGCACTGATTTTATCCAAAACAGCATCAAGCATCATATCAATGAACAATGCTACATTATGATGATTTACGTAAGCTGTGACTTTTTTCCTTTGTGTGTGTGTGTGTGCGCGTGTGTGTGTGTGCGTGCGCACGCTCGGACAGACATTTCCATGGAAATAAGCACGGCAGATGATGAACCAACCACATGATTGCGTTCATCATTGCGAGCTACAGAGGTGACATTTACACCATGACAGGAAATGTGATGAGCTATCAATCTCCCATGCATATACATGTGCACACACTCACACATGCTATGAATAACTGTGATGTACTCAGCTGTCGGCCATATTTGACGCAGGCCACACATTAGTGTGCAGCTGAAGAAAACTTGATCACCTTGAGTAAATCAGCACTGTACTGTTTTCCATCTATTCCAAAGGCGGCCATCTATTTTGTTTGCTAGAAGCTCATCAGTAAAACAGATACTAATGAAATGAAACAGCTCTCCAAGAACACTATAAATCCATTCTAGAAAAAAAAAAAGAAAATGCAGTACTGGAGATTCATCACCTGATGTATGAAAAATGTAAAGAAGCCTGTTAAAGAGTTATCATTTTGTAAACTCCTCCCAAGGTGATTTGTTTTTCATGATTTGTTTTACATTTTGTGTAATAAATCACTTTGATAGGGTAGAAGTCATTGTTTTGGGATATTTGTTTGTTTTTTTAATACATTTGTCATATCTTTCTGTCAAGCTGATGGCACTCCTGCCCTCTGCTACACACTGCTAGGACTCATTCTGCTTCCATTCATTTCTGTAAGAAACTCCACAGGGAAAATCACAGGGAGATACAACCACTATTATGACTGACCAGTAACTCTGTTGAAGCTCTGCAGTAATATGGTGATGATTTGAGCTTAAGTTGATTGGACTTTACTAATACGCCACACTGAATGAACCACGTGCTATTTATTTTTAATATTAATTGTAAATCAACACATCGTGTTATCTAAATGACAGAATAGATCGTTTGCCAATGACGGAGCGTACCAGCGACGGTCGCACATTGTGAAACAGTTGCAGTTTTAAACACGTGGTTAACTTAAATTATGTATCTAAGTTAAGTATGTTACGCATGTGACATAATTCAAGTACATTAACTTACATACTTACAAATAAAAACTTAAAATAAGTCAATGTTGACTTTTGGTTCTCACTGGGGACACACACAGCGGTCACCTGGGTCATGTGTTTGTCTGAGATAAACATCCACTCCGACCTCCTTCCTTGCAGACTTTGTCGCTCTTTATACTACATCACATGACTCCTTTGCTCTCGTCATAATTACTATCACATATCCTCCATGCAG